>JASCIV010000722.1:0-13441 GCA_030374735.1 Gracilaria caudata
GGGTGGGGGAGGCGCTTGGCTCGAAGCGGATGTTCAAGCGCTCGACAGGGCGGATATGAAATCTGAGTTCACCACCGCCCATTACACCATTGGGCGTCGCGCGCTCGCCGGCCGCGGCACGAAGATCTCGGGTTCAGCAGCGTGCACCAATGGCACGCGACCAAGTGTGGCACGTCCACCTACGCGCCTCCCGTTTCGATGTGCTTCCCAATGCGATTCACATGCGATTTGCACACATCCTCTCGCGTGTTTCGCAGAAAAACTGCTCCTGTTACCACGTCTGCCACGTATTGCGCAGGTAATTCACTGTAAGTTTGAGTTACAGAAATATATCATGATTGACCAAAACCAGTCGGTGTTGCAATGCGCTTCATCTCTGCGCAGACCAGCATTTGGTTCTTGACTTCGTGCAGCACATAAGCTTCCGGCTTCCTGCGTCGAGCACCCCCAAATGCAGGTGGGAAGCACTGGTAGACCGGCAAGGACAAACTACACCAATGTCCCCGTTCAAAACGGAATCCGTCAGAGGTCTCTTTCCAATGGAGCCCCAATCCCCGAGCGACAAAGGCCTACGCTCGAAGAAGCGCCGTCGTCCAACGTGAGTACCTTTCGTGGTACGCTTTTGATCGTCAGTATATTGGGCGTGTTAAGTTTTTCCGTTCTCGCACTTCTGTTCAGTTCACGTTATGCGTTCTTTGGATTTCATGGCAATATGGAGGAGGCTACTGCTTCCTGTTGGCAGACTGCGTCCCTGTTTGCTGTTATAGCTGTCCTCACAGCGTTTCCTTCTGTCAAAAACGCGTTTACGGCGTGGCGAAAGGCCGCCTTTCTTCGACGAAAACAGGTTTTACCAGTATCGTATAAAAGATGACAATCGCAACCTAATATGCATTGACGCGCATCAACGCCATGCTACATCACATCTAACAGCTTTGAACGGTTCAATTCCTCCAAGCGGGTCCCTGTGAGAAGCGTTTTAGCCGCTATCTGAAAACGAGCAAGCCGACCATCGATAACTTCATCATCAACCAATTTATTCACTGGATAGTTTCCATCATACTGTGACGAGACCCAATCTAATAACCTGACCTCGTCAATTGTGTGTGGTCGCTGCCTCCTCACACATGGGACACAACAGACATACGTCAAGGTCTAGCATCGCACCACAACTCGCTTATCTTGTCTATTTCGCTAAAGAATCTATGTTCACAGGCACTTCGTTTCCTGCCTCGAGCTCGCGTTGCTACATTGCTACCCTGCGAGAATAGCTGATCCCCATGTACATCGAAGCGTAGAGCTGTAATAAGTGGCTTCGAAGACCCGAGAGCCATCACTCACATTGTATCCCGCGTAGAAAACGAGTACGCATGAGTCATCAGTTGCAGCATTCTAGAACGTTAGTAAACAAACCCGAAGAAATGCCGTGAAACACAAATTTCAAGTTTACTTAGTGCTCGGCCTTGGTCGAGCGTCTCTTGGAAAGCGAGGTCTTACGACTCTCACGGGCTTCCGCGTTTCGCTGCGCCAAAAGCTTCTCATACTCAGCCGCAGCAGCCTTGGAAGCCTTGATGGCGGCAACCTTAAGCGCATACCTCCGACGCTTACGGTGAATAGTAAGGGGTGTAACAAGTCTCTGGATCTTCGGAGCCTTCGACTTGGGCTTGGCACCATCCTTAGCTCCCTCCTTGACGGGAATCTCACGACGGATAACGTACTTGCGCACATCATCATTACTAGTCAGATTGAATAGCTTGCGAATCTTGGACGCACGCTTCGGGCCAAGACGACGCGGAAGATTTCGGTCTGAAAGGCCAGCGATGGGCGTTTCTCCATTCTTGACGACTAGAAGGTTGAGCACTGAAATCTGATGCGAGATGACACAGCCACGTACACTCTTACGTTTACGTTCACCTTTTCGCATTCCGTAGCCTCGGCATCCGGAAACACCCTTGTCCATGAGAAGACGCACACGATTCGGGGTGAGAACGCCCTGCTTCATTGCGAAACCTTGTTTGTCCTGACCACCCATGATCCTAAAGATGTATCCCTTGTAATCATCGCCAAGGTCCTCACCCTTAATTTCCTGCGCGAGACGCATGTCGTACAGATGTTGAAGCTTCTTTTCATCATCGATGTCGATTTGCTTCTGAGCACCCGTCTGCGGATCTGCAAGATTGAGCTATTCCGTACAAATCAATGGGAAAAGATGCAGCAGGCAGTTGGATGGTCAGAGCCTTGCCAGGACACGAAACAGAGACGTCGCAGGCGCTGGAGCGCACGCTTCTTGTCGTGGATCGTGGTCGAATTGTGAGAGCGATTCGAAGTGTGGCTGTCTTCGATCGCATCGTCATTCATCTATTCTCGGGGAATGCAAGATTAGGACAAACTTACCTTCATCTTGCCGGTTCTGTCGCAGCGCTAAAGCTGACCTTTGCCGAGACGAGAGCGGAGAACGCTTACTTCCGGAGCTGCCAGCGCGTGGTATGGTCGCTGCTTTCTATCCGTCGAGCTGGACAAGCTGGCCGTCGTCGCCGTCGACGTCCCTGCCCCCCATGCCGAAGGCGAAAAATGGAAAAAAAGTGCGTAGATTTCAGCAGGGAATTACAAATGCCCGCATGTAGTTGGCGTGCTTACACCCCGAAGACACTTGTCATGCTTGTCTGCCTGGCTTCGTGGCAGGGCTACTATCGCTTATGGTACGGAGGTATCCGTCTCTGTAAACAGCGTGCGTACCAAACAATCAAACGAACAGCAGATCGTAGTGCGATCATCGCACACGCAGGCAAAAGACTCGCTGACGTGTCAGTGCGCATGGGTGGCGCGGACAGATTGGCTCCGCGGAGCTTTCCGCGCTCGTTCCACCGCGCAGCGTGCCTTTCCACCACCTGGAATGCCAAATGATCAAATCCTGCTGAAGACCGAAACCGCTGCGTAGCACGCCTCGTGGGGTGTCATTGCCTCCCTTTCCAGCGCTTCCATTGCGCGCCATCCACTTTTCGCGTCGCAGCAGCAGGGTGAGCTTGCTGACGTTTATCTCACCATCTAAGATTTGTGGTGGCTTCTCTCGTACCTGAACTGCTTTCCATATTGCGCCACCTTTCGCTTCTTTATGACCGATCCTAACCCTCAACGTTCAGTCCAAACTGATTCAATATTGCCTCGTTCAACGCCATCTGCCATGCCTGAACCGAACCCACGACCATCGCAGCCCTCTCTTTCGGAGGCACCCAAGAAGAAGTCCCGACTGCACTGGGACGAACAGAATCTCATTTCAAATGCTCTGGAGATGGAGCGCAGCGGACCGCGCATGAAGATCGACGAGCCCAAGACGCCCTATGTTGGTTCGGAGACGGGAAGCTCCACCTCCGGTTCTGCCCATCAAAGCCCGCCCGAGTCGCCCTCCTTCATTCCTGGCGAACGCCTGGTCGGCTTTCAATCGCTGGAGAACAGCATGCCGAAGAACGGGCCTTCCCTTTCTTCGGATGGTGCTAGCAGTGCTGGTTCTACCGGCAGAAGTGTTCACATTAGGGATGGTTCTGTCGTAAGTGGTGGCTCTTCTCCGCGATCTAGAGAGGAGTTTGAGGCCCGACGCAAGGCGCACTACCGGAATGAGGCCCGTGTCAGCTTGGAGCTGTGGAGAAACAAGATGTTGAAGGACGATGAAGAGGGTGACAGTGATGACTCGGGAGACTGCTGTGGCGCAGAGAATAAGCAAGGCCCTAACGGTGTAGCCACTATCAAGCTTAACGGCGAGCAGTCCTCCTCACCAGATGCGAAGGAGTCATCGGGCGCTTCATCGTCAGAACCAAACGGACAGCTTCATAGTGACACCCAAGTCCCGCACGAATGACGCTCACGACAGTATACGTGGTACAATGCCGTCCTCTCTTTTCAACTCACTAGAAATATTTGACCGTGTACAGTTTTCTTTTCTCGTGTCCTTCGATATTGATCGCTCTAAAGAATATACGTTGGATGCATTTGTTGCAAATTGATGTCCGCAATAACTCTTTTAATGTTGCCCAAGAATGTGACGCGTAGAATCATTGAATAGTTAGAATTTTACGTCTGCGTTCAAAGGTTCTAGGGATTAGCTCTATGTCCTCTTGAATCGGCCTTTGAAAAGGAACAAAGCGAAACGAAGCCGATGTATCTGTCACAGATCTTTCTCTAGGAGAACGCTGAAGTAACAAAATTGTTGATTTTCCTTGTCTGCTTCTGTGTGATACACTATGGTGATGTAAAGCGAAGCGAAAAGACATGAGGTCAAACTGTCAGAGAATGATGTTACATAATGCTCCTCACGTGTCAAAGGGACGGCGTTCGGGTTGTCCAAGATGGCTGCATAACTTACCTCACAAATCCAGAGAATATTCCTCACTTCTTGTTCCTTTAAACGCAAGTACGCATAGAACAATGCATAATGGAATTGTTTCTCGAATGTCTGCTTGCACAAGAATACCTCATGTTCGAAGAACGCATCCTCGAGACTCTTATCCATGTTATCCGCTGCCGACTGGAATAAGCTTCTGTACAGATTGTAAGGTTCAATAGTGGATGCCACAGCCTGTGAATCCTCGGCGCGAGCCAGTTTGGCAATTCCTTCTGGGAAAAGCGCACCAATGGTCGGATACAGCTTCTCCCTTTCGTCCCGAGTTAGTTCGGTACCGAAGGAATTGACAGTGATGTTGATAGCTCTTCTGTCAGCTTCGAACTGCAGAATCTCAGTCATAAGCTCTGCAGTGGCTCCACCTAGCTTAGTGCAGAGGCGATGAAAGTCCTCGAGGTAAGCCTTGTACAGGGTGTTTCGAATGATCTCAATGTTAATATCCGTTAGATCCTCAAGAGCCACGCATTCCGAAAAGTAGGGAGCCAGCGGAGTGTCAATGATGATTTCGCGGTAGAGTTCCTCGGGCGTTGTGGCAATGCAAAGGGAGGTCATGGAGTCGAAGAGACCGAGCGGATGGCACTTGTCAATGAGTTCGGAAATATCACGATGGTGCAGGGTGCCAGTGATAAGCAGAATGAGGTTGTCGATCATGTAGGGATAGGTCAAGTAGTCAAGGAATGTTCCGAGGGGCTCAATGGCCTGAGCGCGAATGAATCGGAACTCCTCCACCATCTTTTTGGTGGCATGTTCCACCACTGTTTTCGTTTGCAAAGGAGATGGCTCGTTTTGCAAGAAATTGCCGTAATCGGTTGCCTTTTTGGTATGAAGAGTGTTATTTGCGCGCGATGGAGATAGAGACGACCAGTTAGGTACAAATTCAGGTCTGATTGAGGTGCTATTACAGCATACACAGCGTTGTGTTAACACACGTGAACAATGACTCGGCACGTACCGTCAAATGCATTCTGACATCTTCCAAATTCTCACACTGGGTGAGGGCAACAAAGTCTGAGGAGGTGAGGAAACCCTAGAGGAACGGAGAGAGGCAATAGATTTCGGAACGCGAGGATGGTAAGTGAGCTGAACAACGGGTGCGTGCGCAGTGGAACACGAGGGGCAGGTACAGGCGTTTTCTAACGTACGGAGCGATAGCCGCGCAGGATACCCTCAAGGTAGCCATCGTCCACATTGAAAAGAAGCATGCCGCCGGGCGCCATGACGGATTATGCTAGAAACGCGAGATGTATCGAAGTGAGGCGGTGGAGGGTGGGGGAAGGATCGGCGCGGACGGAGCGGTTGAGCGCGAACAATCGGTTGCGAACGGGGGAGCGGCTGATGGCGGAGGCTGGCACCGGGCAGAGAGTTTGGAAGAACAACGAAAAAATAGGTTTCTGGGACTGCACAGCGGTGACAGCAGGTGGTGCGCGGTGTCATTCGGTGTCTCGGGCCATGGGCGAGATGGCGATGGCGAAAGCGCGAGACGCGGTAGTGTGGACAGCGCTACATGTCCATGCTGGGCTGCCTCCTCGTGTCTATCCCATCCCCCTACAGCCGCTAACTCGCCACCGCGCTCGCCTTGTCTGCAACTGTTGCACACCTTCCTTCCTCCAGCCGTGGAGCTGCTGTGGTCAGCACCCACGCCCCGCACGCACGCGCACGCATGCACGCACGCTTCGGCCATCGCCGCCCGATGCGCGCCCGAATCGACCGCAGCGCGCTTACACCCGCGCGATTCAGCACGCGTCGCCCGAAACGGCAGTTGTCGCCGCCGCCGCCGCAGCACGTGCGGCGCCGGACGCCCGGCTGACAGTGGCTTACAGCTCACGCGAAGGCCTGGGCGGCGGCGGGCGCCGAAGGTGCGCGCCGCGCTCAAAAAGACCGCCGCGACGCGCGCCGGACGACGACGCTTTGAAGCTGCTAAGCGCTGCGGCGTCCGCCTTCGAGCGCGTCGCATCTTATCTCCCCTCCCTTCTCCCGCCCCCCAGACTCTTCCCCCCTATTTCGCTACCCCCGTCACCCCCATGCCGACCGACTCATCTTCCTCAGCGAAGCCCGGCTCGCAGCCCGCCGCCCCCCGGCAGCCACCACTCTCGCAGCCCCCTTACCGCTATGCAACCCCGCAGCAGCAGCTGCCCTACCCCATAGGCGGCGCCGTTCCCATCATACCCCGCCAACCGCCTCCCCCCACTAACGCACAACCGGCACCATCCCCTTACTACCCCCCTCCTCCCTTCCAGGCTCCCCCCATGTCCGCCTACCCCGGCCCTGTGCAACAACCATACCCCCTAAACGGCTATGTCTACCAACCCACACAATACCCGTACCATATGCCGAACGCCCCGCCACAACCCATTCTGAACACCCGTGCTCAGACTTCTTTCAGGACCCCCGCTCCTCCCCCTCAACCCGTCCAAAAGAGCATCCTCAAGATTGTCGACCCTGACACCAACGAGGAAGTAAAGATCGACCAACAGGCCGCGCCCGCCCCTCCTCCGTCGTCCGAGCCCAGTCACCCGCCCGTCAAGATTCCTCCTAGACGTTCGAGGGCCCTCGAACTTGTACCAGACCCGGCCGATGCTCCCGAGCCATCTCCCGCTTCAGAAAACAAGAATGCTGACACCGAGCGTCGAAACCCGCTTCAAGAAAGCCCAATTGAACCTCTCGGCTCTGATTTGCGCAGCGATCTTGAAAAGGACTCTTTGCCATCTGAGCCACAAGCGACACTTCAAGCCCCTGTTGAACCACAACCCGACCCTGTAACGGATACTTCTCCCAACGATTCTTCCAACTTGGCTCCAGTAACTACCCCAGCTCAATCTCAGCCGACCCCTGCGGAGACCCAGACTGACGACAATAAGGAGAAGTCACAATCCTCCACACCAATTGAGGTTCCTCCTGTCATTAAAACATCCACGCCCGCCGAGATCGAAATCATGACCAGCGATGTGTCGTCTACCACTTTGCTCGACACCCAACAAGAAGAAAAAGATCTTCCTTTGCTTCCAGTGGAGCCTCCCTCATCCGCATCATCGCTTCCAGAAATGGAGCCAAAGGTTTCCCACGAAGAAAATGCGCCCCAAGATTCAAACAATCCGAATGACGTCCCAGCATCGGAAGATCCCAGCCTTTCCACTGAGAAACCGCCAGAAGTCCTTAATACCAAGCCAGAGTCTGAAAGTGTCACCGCTCCTCCAGAACCAAAGCTGGAATCTGAAGAAGAGCCTACTCCAAACGAACCTTCATCAACTTCAGAGGAAGGTGAACTTGACGCGACTGAAGAAGCACCAGTAAACGAGGAAAAGCCAGCCTCCGAGAATTCCTCATGTGCGTCGTCCCCACCAAGACGTGCACGCTCAAGCTTCTTATCGGATGGCAGATTGATATACCCACCATCTTTCATGTGGGAGGTGCGACCTAACATCCCGGCCCGCAAGATCACGGACTACGACCCCTCCCTTCGAAGTGGTGGACACGATATTTTCAAGGGCGAGTCCAGTGCTGGTGGTCGCTCTGACCCGCGTTCGCAAGCAGGGCGGAATCGTGCACCGCTATCATCAGACCCACGCGGTTCTCGCACCTATCCTGCGCCGGGCTCTGCACCTTTCAGTATGCCTATAGGTGGTCCTCATGGTTCTGGACCTGGAGGTCGCGGCTTGCCCGAATTTGACCTCAGCATTGCGAGGTCACAAGCCCCACCTCCGCCGAGGGGCCATTCTTCCGTAAGGGATGGTGATCCAAGGGGATCGAGACAGCAACAATCCCGAGGCAGGTATGATCATTCGAGACATTCAAACTCGGATCCATTCATCCAACGCGCACCTGTAGAGAAGCTGAAGCGCACGGAGAACGGATGGAAGAGAAATAAGGAAGCCGACGATGTGATCACCGCCAAGGTCAAGCAAGTCAGATCCCTCCTAAACAAGCTAACTCTCGAGAAGTTTGACAAGATATTCAAACAGATCGTGGATATTGACATATCATCGTTTGAAATGCTTACCAGTGTTGTGCAGGAGATCTTCGAGAAGACGTTGTTTGAACCGGAGTT
Source organism: Gracilaria caudata (assembly GCA_030374735.1). Lineage (NCBI taxonomy): Eukaryota > Rhodophyta > Florideophyceae > Gracilariales > Gracilariaceae > Gracilaria > Gracilaria caudata. The sequence goes on from JASCIV010000722.1 coordinate 8,436, forward strand.
CTCTGGGATGTATGCTGAACTCTGCCGCCGCCTAGATAGTGTTCTTTCGGAACCTTTGAAGAAAGCCAATGTGCTTGATCCCGATGGGAAACCGATCTCTTTCAAGAAGATTCTGGTCAATAACTGCAGAGACGAGTTCACTGGATTTGCAGGCTCTGCGGAATCGAAAGATGAAGAGAAGACCGGAGAAGAGGTATCAGGTGACGGGAAACCTGAAGAAGGTAAGACCAAGAAGGAATTGACGCCACAACAGAAAGAAGAAGCTGACATGAAGGCATCGAAGGCGAAGAGGCGAATGTTGGCCAATGTTCGTTTCATTGGTGAGCTTTACCTAAAGGATCTTCTGAGAGAAGGAGTCATCCACCGGTATTGTATCCAAAGACTACTTAAGTTGGGTATCGAAAAGAAAGAAGAAGATGTCCTTGAGGCTTTGTGCAAGTTGGTGAGTAAAACTGGGGCAAAAATATCTACCAACCCCGAAGCGGAGAAACTCGTCAATGAATACTTTTCTCGATTTGAGTTACTCAGCCGTGACCACACATTGCCAGCTCGAATCCGTTTCATGATACAAGACTTAATTGAGCAACGTAAGAACGGATGGAAAGTGCGAAGACAAAAGAAAGGTGCGAAGACTATCGCAGAGATCCACAAGGAGGCCAAAGAAGAGGAACGAAGAAAAATGGAAGCACAGCAAGCTGCCAGGGAGCGAAGGCATCGCGGTGGTATGGGACATCGTGATCGTATGCCTCAAGGCTTCGTGCCGAGAATGACCATGCCATCAGGACCTCGACAAGGCTCAAATCAATCGCGACTCGATCGAACTTTGGAGAAACAACCGAGTCGTCCCATTTCTGGTATCTCCAGTGGTTTTGCTCCCGTTAGTTTGCGGCCAGGTACTTCCTCTGCGCGGGTTGGTTCGTTGCGACCCGGCGGTTCCTCTTTTGGTTCATTTGGGGTCCTCTCATCTGACAAAGACACCAATGCAAATGGACAGGCTACTGAGACTCGCAGGGCAAAGACGGTGGGCGGCTGGCAGCCCGCATCACGCCGATCTCAGTCGAACGTATCGAAACCTGCTGCTCCTAAGCCAGATGTGATGGATCCAAAGGTCTTGAAACGAAAGGCGAAGGGTACCATGGAGGAGTACTGGGCGAACCCGTCTCTCACAGAGGTTCGCGAGATCTTGGCTGAAGAAATCAAGGCCCCTAACTACAAGTCTTTTATTCAGGAAGCACTGATAGCGACCTTCAGTGCAAAAGTTGCGCACCAAATGCAAAGCATCGACTTGTTTGCCGGTTTGGTAGAAGCACCGATTCCCGGACAAGTGTTTTGTGAAAGTTATTCGAAACTTGTTGGAAACCTTTCTGACATGGAAATTGATAACCCACGAACCGGAGAGTTTCTAGGGCGGATCATGGGAGCAACTGCGGCTACAAAGAAGCTCAACCAAGGTGATGCGGAGTATTACGGGCTTGGGTTCCTTGCGAAGGACATGCAAGCAATTGATGACCCGAAAAGAAGGGCAAATCTTGCCATATTTACGTTCGCGGAACTATATCAGAGATTGAATGCGTCAGTGCCCGATCATGAGGAGAGAGCCAACGTCGTACGACAGGTGGCTAACAGAATACATGTGGACCTCGCAGCAGATATGAGTGCGTGGAATCCTATGCGAGGACTCAACAAGCTGTCGGATATGCTGAACAACAACAAAGTTGCATTCCTTGTTCCTTATCTGGACACTGAAAATCGTGTCAAGGAACTGATTAGTGAGAAGGAATGCAGCGAAGACGTTGAGAAACTGCTTCGCTCCACCTCTGAAGTCGCGAACACGAACTTGATGAGGATGATCGTCCGCGTTGGATTTGATTCATTTTTCATGAGTTCAACTGATAATGTGGTAGAACTGTTCAAGAAGCGTATTGGTGCCCCAGTGGTCAGCTGCTTTGGTTCACTAACGCCGGAAGTTCAGTTTTCAGTACTGCTTGCTACTCAAGTTTTTATTGGGCGGAGCTTGAGTTTCTTACCACCTTTGTCGAACACTACTGAAAAGCATGGAGACGTTGCCTTCAAGGCCCTTCTCGAGTCTGGCCTTGTCGAAAATGAAACTTTTACTCGGTGGTCACAGGACAAAGCGGAGAGTGAAAAAGTTGCGTGCAAGAAGGAGATGATTGAGCAAACCCGTCTTTTCTTCAAGTGGTTGCCGAAGGCGAAGTAATGATACGGCGAAACATGTACTTACAAAGGTGACTAGATTAATTACGTAATTGAGAGAGCATTGTAAACTTGGTACAATTTCCGTTTTCTACATGGTATCCCGTATCCGTATAGGATTTGTATGGCTTGGTTGCAACAAGTGTGGCTTGGGACAGATCTTGTTCCCCGTTCGTATCCTCAAATTATTGTATCCGCGTTAGCGCCATTGATCGACAAGAAAAGAGCCTTTTCGCTGGTTGAACACACCAAAGCGAGTCTGTTTCCTACGTCAACGACCTCATCACGGTGCATTGTGCTTTGATTCCCGTAATCTTGTAAACAGCAGCATATGAGCGTTCAAACCCGAAGGACAGCTGATAGTTCTTATTGCAGGAACTGTGGCATTGCCCCCCATCTCAGCCGAATACGGCACTAGGAAAGAAACACCTCTTGCTTACATGGAACAGCGAATAGTTGAGCTCGAGCCTAGAGGTAGTTTATGGGAGTTGTAAATGAACATCTGGTTATCTGTTGGATTTCTATCCTTTTCTCTCTCTCTCTCTCTCTCTCTCTGTCGCTTATAGGCACACCTAGCTTAATTGGAACTTCGTGTAGAGCGTTTCTCCAGAAAGAAATGCTCTCAACAAAAAGGCCAGCACATTTCGAGCCTACTTTCTAACCATATCAGCAAGTAGATTTCTATCGTTTGTGCAGGAAACCTTTTTTGAGGGAACTGACACAGATTCGCTCACTGGTCCCTTCCCCGTATCCCAAAACAAAGGCGATTGAATCCGCACCCAGCTGTGTTGCACTCTACCCAGCCAGTGAAACCTGGGGCGAACGTGAAGAGTCTTCAGGAATTTGGTGAACATTTGAAAAGTGAGTTTGGTACATGTACGATTCCAACTACACGCGTCCAGAAGGGATTTGTCGGCTTGATAATGAAGCTTGCCCACGAAAGTGCGAATAATCTCATAACTTGGGTCAATCGCAATGCATTGGATTGCAATCCCCAGTGCGAATTGGGCTCTTAGTTCTGGACTCAAAATGGTGAGACTCGTTGAAACCCCGCGAGTGTTTTGGATATAAACTTTACCGTCGTACTCAGTGCCGACTGCCGAAGCCAGCTGTGTGTTGTTCTGTAGATCATATTTGTGTTTGCTCGATTTTGACCAGATCCTACAGAGAGAGAGAGAGAGAGAAGATCTTAGCGAGTGTATTGTGCCCACTTCATCCAATACTAAGTATCTACTATTGCTCTCAGAAGAGCAACACTGCTCCCAAGACCGAGTTGGATTGCAATCAAATATGGTGATGGTACTGCAATCCAATGTACCAACAGTATTGCGACCACTACCAAGTAGGCAGAGAATCGAGAATTATGACAAGGAACTGTTCCATGAAGTATTTCACACATCATGTGTGAAACTCTTCATCGAACAGCAGCAACAGCATGATGCTGTTTCATCCAATCGCAAATCGAACTGAGCTTCTACACAACGGGATAGGAGAATTGGTTTGATGAAGGTCGTGGCAGACTTGTGCTAGTCGTTCTCCTGTGATGTATTGCTGTATCTACTATGACTAGAACCAGGGGTTGGTTGCAATCCATTGCAATCACAGATTGCAATCACAGATTGCTTCACTACAGCTTGATTGCAATCGGGATTGCTGTTAAACGGCAGGATTGCAATCTGATTGCAGCTAGTGAACCGAATGCAATCGGATTGCAATCCATCCACTCCTCACAATGCGTTATAACGTTTATAGCAGACAGGGCAAATTGCGCGTTTAAAACGTTATAGTATCGTTAGGATATCACTAGCACCCAACAATTTCCTACTGAGTACTTTCAATGTGCCATTGAACTTCTCTCTCTCTTTCATTTAGAGGCACACTAGCTTAATTAGAACTATGGGCAGAGCGTTGCTGAAAGAAACGCTCGTTAACCAAGAAGGCCAGTTGAACTTCTAAACAACCTAACATGGTCCATCTCCTACAATATTGCAGCCACGATCCTGTAGTAAGTGTTTCTGCTTAGTTTTCTAATGCGTTGGATTGCTTTGGTAAAGTTTGTTGCATGTTGCTTTCGTTCTTCTAGCTTTGCTAAGATTGCAATCCGATTGCAGAAATGATATTGGATTGCAATCCGATTGTCACGGAAGTCAATAATTGCAATCGAGATTGCGCAAGATGAAGAGGATTGCAATTGAGATTGGAAGCTCGAAGGTGGATTGCAATCGGCTGCAATCGGATTGCACCAACCCCTGACTAGAACATAACATGCTCTCGCTCCCTCTCTCTCTTTCTCTCTCATTTATAGGCATACCTAGTTTAGTTTGAACTACGTGTAGAGCATTTCTCCTGAAAGAAACGCTCTCTCACTGAAAAGGCCAGCATATCATACTCACCACCTGAGAATGATTTTGAAGGTCGGGATCATGTAAAAAGTTTATGGAAAGTAATATCTAATCTCCACTATAACAACAAACTAGAACGATTTGGAACGAAACCAAAGTTAATAACCATGATCGAACAGCAGCAGTATTTGCCGCAGCATGGGGGGTGGCAGAGGCCAGTGCAACGGTCATTCGTGGCCTTTTTCCTTCGCGGTAGCGTCAGATGACGACCGAGCGCACAGTTGCACTTCTGATGTCGAATACTCGACCCGGGAGGTCGTTAAACTCGTCCAAGCGATCGGTCAGCTTGCCGGTCGGACCGACCTGGGTGGCACGTCGCTAAACTGCCCCGTCTAGCTGCGCGCATGCAGTAGGTTACGAGCCGGTCATCGAAGGAAGATCCTACCGCCG
>JASCIV010000723.1:0-13429 GCA_030374735.1 Gracilaria caudata
CGATCGCTACGCAGCTCAACAGGGAGCCGGGTAACGACTCTATCTGCGAGAGCTCGAACTTGGGTTACACAGACCAACAGAGGTCCGTCAGGCAAAGTAAGTGCTACACTGGAACCTACTGCACTGTTATCAGTTTGGTAGGATCTTCACACTGAGTCTCGACAGTTCGTGAAAGGGCATCGCTACGCCACGTGCACGCGCCGCCAATACTTTTCCACACAAGGGTACGTTGGGGTCGCAGCCGCGCTACACCCGAAACAGATTAGGCACTGAATTCTTGTTCCGCTTCCCGTTTACGGGCGCCAGAATGACCAGAGAATGAGGCACGCATCTACCGGCGTCCCGTGCGTATTCTTGCAACTCCTCGCCGCCAATGTTGACCACCTTTTCTCCCTCAGCCATGTCGACGGCACCCTTCACCATTCCAAGTGCCCAAACCTCGGCTGCAAAACGCCCGACCATTGTGCGGCTACACTCGCTTCCAAAGGACACGTTGATGAAAATCGTGCAATACTTGATGCCCCAAGAAACACACGTCCGAAACATGGATCGGACACCAAATCATTCAGCGCGTGTTGCTGTTCGCCTGCGTGTCCCGCTCGTGTTGTCAAGCCGTTTTGGGTGTGTTTGACGTGTACGAAGACGTCTTCTTCGTCAATGGCGTTTACAGATACATTCATGAACCCCGTGTTTCGCAGCCGACCCATTCCAACCAGCACGGTCATGGTCACAGTGGTGCTTCTGATGCTCTTTTGTATCGAGCGGCTGCTCTTACCTTCTCCGTGCTGTGCTCAAACTGCCCCTGTCATGAACCGATCCTCCTGTGGTCTGAGCACATGGTCAGGCATCACAGTCGCTGCTGCTGTCGTTCTACGTCGTTGTACATCTTGGGTTTGTTAAAGTTCGACTGCAAATCGCTGTCCATCGGCCTCCATTCACAGGGGTGTGCGATTCGCAGCTGGGGGTATATGCACCTCAATTTGTGCGAGTACAGCACATGTCTCGTGAAGGCTGAGGTCTTCGTGCTGAGGAGACGAGCCGTGCAATCCTTACAGATTCTGAGACTGTCGCTGTATCCGCATCATATCGTGTCCAACATGCTGGAGAAACTGCTTGAATCCTGCCAATCTACGCTTACAACTCTGATCATAACCGATACCTGGTCGCCTGTGATGCTGGCGCTCCGCAATGCTGCACGCAAATTACGTCGCTTACGTACGTTAGAAATCCACACCGATCTGTCTGAGAGCGTGTTAAGGACCAGGTTGCACAATTTGTTCTCTGCTCTGGTAGCGGGCAATGTGCGGATGCAGACGCTGTCGCTTTCTCATCGCCATAACCTTCCAAACATTTCGTTCGCCATGCTACCGAGCTCGCTAACTCGGATGTACTTCTCAAGCAAGTTTTTCACCCTTCCGAAACAGCTCAACAGCGCGTCGCTGCAAGTGCTACACATCCGTAGCGACCGATTTCAGGTTTCGGAACTGCTGCGTCTGCCCAAGTGCAGCAAGCTGCCACACCTGGAGGAGATTCGTATCCACTACGAAACGGCACAGTTCAAAAATCCGCCTCGGGAACTGATCCCAGAAGAGCACGAAATTCTGAGCAGAGTTTGTCACATGCATGCAGCATTCCGCACGGGATCGTTCCGGCTGGCTGTGGGCGAGCTGCTCGATCGAGAGGCCATGCTGACTTACAACACGATGTTTTCGCATCTCAGAGAACTCAGTGCGTCGTTCTATCTCCGCCGTGCGCGTCAGTTCGCGTCATATCTGTCCGCGCTGCCACACTTGACGATGCTGCGTCTCTTCACCGCAATCGCTACCAACCAAGGGCTGTCGTTCAGTGCACGCCAGATGGAACAAAGCAGCCACCTCATCGACGCACTGCGCCGTTCACGCGCACCGCTGCGCTCGTTGCGGCTCAACGGGGTGTACAGCACGAAGGAGACTTACAGTGAGATGATGCACACGTTCCGTGAGAGCCTGGAGCGACTGGAGATGATCGTCAGAACTTGGACAGACCACTGGACCGGTGCTTAACACGTGGCCGGACTTGCTGCTACTGAACCACCACTAGACCAGGAGTCACCGCAACGAGCGGAGTGCTCTCTTTTGGCCTGCCCGACAGGTACCACAGCACAAGCTCCGGCCGGTGGTCTTCCTGGCGCGTGACAGCCTTACGCGTTAGACCAACAGTTCTATTCTTTATTTGGCACTCACTAGGTGGCTGACCACCTAAGACGAAGCAAACATGTATCACTCAAGAAGACAAACATGTTTATTGGCAGACACAACCTATTGCCGAAAGCATCGCAAAAATATGTCAGGCCATCATCGCTTTTCTCACTTGGATCTCTTCCTTGCCTTTTGCATATGCTTTGCAAGTTTTTCATTGACACAGAAACCCAATACGATGTTTTCTTTGAGTACAACAAGTGCAACTTTCTAAGGGGTTCAAACGACTCTCCCAATGCAGATACGCGTAATGTAGCCAAGTCAGACAGTATGCACTCGGTAACAGCCATGTTGTAATCCTCACAAGGATACAAACGTATTGAACCCCATCCTGTACGTCACATTGTACATTGCCTCAAGTAACGATTATGTTGCCTTAAGTTCCTTCACTGCCATATTCTGAACGCATTTGATACGACGTAGACAAAGAAAAAGGTGGACAAAAGGTATCAAATGCAACTGCAGTACCAGTCTCGCCAACAATTTCTTTGTCAGAAACACAAAGATCGTTCCACGTCAAAGTAGTTGCCGCTGGATATCTGAAAGATTTTTGTGCAGCCACCATTCTTTCTTCACAGTACTTCTCTTCGTGAACTTGTAGCCATGGGTAAACCTCTTTTCCTACGGTGTGTAAAGTAAGAGAAGAGGATAAAAGAGTGCGGACACTATCCGGACACAGTGCTTTGCTCACTGAGGTTCCAACAGGACCTACTGGTTGTGGAAGGTTCAGTTGCTTTTGCAGCGTTGGTGATCATCGAAAATCGCTTTCTTCGTAGCAGTTCTGAACTGTTCGGAACAAATGCAAACACTGTTTGAGATAAGCGAATTTATGACTCGATCCGTTCGCAGGCTTCTCCTGCACTCCCAGTAAACAAAGCACTTCAATATCTGTAACGGAACGCTGCGTGTTGTTTTCAGGATTTTGAACAGTGACTCGAGCTGCGAGAGCAGCCCCAAGAAGCTTGGAGTACAGCTGTGAGAAGAGAGAACAGTGAACAAACGAAGTTAGTTCTGGTTAGAATTAAATTGATTCAGAACTTCTGCGTACCTTTTCTAAAACGTAAGTCTTTGCGTAGATTTGTATAGGTTCTGTCTCATCTGTCCCGAGAAAACTTTGATGCCCTCCATGCATTTGCGGAACATATTCCTTGAGCGGAGAAAGTATTGCCTGCAGCTCTAGGGTTGTAAAGGCCTTGGACATTTCACCATAAGCATTACGCTGTCGCCGGCCCGCCATTTCCAAGAACACAATCTCTACAGCCGTAATGGGTTCCGCAAACAGATCACCCTCCCAAAAACCCTGCTTTCCTCTAAGATGACTCTCATCTTGTATGAACTTCATAATTGACAAGCAATATATATTCTGCAGTTCCGCCTTCTTTGAATGAGCATGACGTCTGAGAAACGCTTCTAGGCCGGGAATCTTTGAGAAAAAGACCGCATACATTCGCTTACTTACCTCATCTTCGAACAATGCGGTTGTCTTTCACAGCCGTGCCCGCATGGGCGTAATCTCTAGCTTTAGCATTCCACGACGCTGAGCTCGAACCATATCCGCCTCCAATCCAATCTACTGTATCCGTGATCCACAGGTGAGTACAAAAAACCTGTCAACTAACACCACAGGGTCCAACCCGCGGCTTTTGGTGCACTCACGATCAGCAGCTAGAGCGGACTTTATGAGCTCACACACGTAGCGTCGACATTCGGCAGGTGGGTACATGAGCGGCATATGAAAATAACCAAGGGCCGCAGATGCCTTTAGAAAACGTTCAACGTTACAGAGCTCCTTCGCGAGGAGTAAGTAGTCTTCACAGATTTCTGGGCTAGCTTTGTCTGGCATCAACCTTCGAGTAACCTCTAATGAGTTTCGTTCAATTCTTTCAAGGACACGAATCATGGCTTTGCCGTCCTGCTCTATGTGCTCCAAAAATGAAAAGACCTTCTCCAGAAGCGTGTTCTGTCTCTCTTGCTGCATGGTGAAAGCCACCAAGTTTGCGCTACATTCTTCTGAAGCAAAAAGATTGCCTCTTTTGGTGAACGGCCTGGAAACTACCGCTCTTCGTTGGCCTCTCTGTCGCGGTGTTCCTACGTTTTCGGCTTGTGCTAATCTTCGTTCCATTTGAGGTCTTGTTGATATTGGGGGCGGTTGTGGGGTTGGTGGGATATTCGAAGCCATAGTGGCAGCCGGTATTTGACCCTGATGTCGTTGTGCAGGAAACGCGACACTGCTATTTCCCCGAGGTTGCGGGTCCGGTAACAAAACGTTGGGAATAGCCATAGAATAGCCAGAGGATTGTGATAGAGGCAGAGATGTGCTCGTCCTTCGACGTGTCCTTGGAGGATGCTGTGCTTCTCTTGAATAGTCCATAGGTTGCGTTTGAACTCTTGTGTATCCTGACAAGGGCATGCTTTGAGAACTAGAATGACCAGCAAAATGTTGTGGAGTTAACACCGATTCCTGCTCTGCCTGAAAGGAGGTTGTTGGACGAAGTCTCTCTGTCAGGGATCCGGGTAAACGTGGTTGCGTCTCTGTCCGCTCCCGCTCGATTTGGGGCATATCAGAATCCTGGATACGATCACCTGTCGGCTGGGAGTACATGATGCGGTAAATAGATGTCTGTGTTAGGAGAGGAACGGAGAAGATGAGACATACGGCAAAATGCACACGAAGTTGAGCGCCTGGTGAATTACGCAAGGACTTACTCCATGTTGTACTTAATGGGAAACAAGTTGCATGGGAAAGAACCGGATCGATACTAGTCAGCTAGTAACACAGTTGAGTGCCCCAAATGGAAATGAGAGGCATAAGGTCACAGGAGGCAGCGCCACACGAAGATAAATTGGGCTCCCATTTCAGATCCATCTACATGAGACCTTGGAATGATGGTCTCCGTGAGGCGAATCATTTCAACGTCCGAAGAAATTGGGGACAGGCTCGTGCGGTGTAGTCGCTCGAGACCTGATCAGTCGGAAAATACGGTGGGTGAGGTCGTCGGCGCCCTGAAATACGGCCTCTGCTGTCCCGGCTTTTTGCTCTTGAATATTATTTTTAAGTTCCTGTTGAAAAGGAAGGGCCTTGAATCATTGTATCCATGTCCGTGTTTTCGTTAAGCAGCGTTTCGCAACACCGTTATACATCCGCGCAGCTCGATTCCATACAGATTAGTGAGCTAAAGAGGTCGAAGGACTTGTTCAGGATGCAACATTCACGTGTCGCAAGGTCTCACACCTGTTAGTTATGTGGGAAGACTTTTCGTAACCATCTCCGCCTTCTTGAACATGAAAACTACTGCGATTACCGAGATACGGAACACCAGAAACACATATCCCAGGAGGGCGAAGCATCAAACCTGCAGGGAATCTTTCGTCATGATACTGGCATATCAGCATCATCCGCGAGGCAAGCAACTTTGGAAGCAATCCAAGCCTCAGATCCGCCGTTTGTGACAGCTGGACCAACCGGATTACGTTTCCAAGCCTTCCCTCTTTTCCTGAATTCCATCAATCGGATGGTAGCGACTGCAACGATTCCGGATATAGTCACAACTCTTCCATCGATTTACAGCATCTTTTGCCTTCACACAGCAGGGAAGCAGACATCGCCTGGGAACCTCGTTTCCAAAGCCCAATGGACATCTCTGCAGACCCATATCAATTCTTTATAATAAATTATGTTTTCGTGACAAGATCAAATCGATTTCCACGAATGTGGAGAGACCACAAGATAGAACCAGATACTTTTCACGACAGCTGAAACCACTGTTGGAGATATGTCTACTGCGCCGATACTCTGTAAGAGAAATTGAAGAGTGTTATGCACAGAACAGAAGGACATTGCAAACATTTCTTGACGATCATCAGGAGATAGACGCAGTTCCGGACCTGTTCACTGTCTTTGAGAGTGGGCGAGAGTTTTCTAAGCGAGTTCTATTGGAACGCGATTTGATCCTGAAGGAGCAGGGATGGCACACAGCTGATATTACTATTTGCGGACAAAGTCAAGTTGGGTCCTTTATTCCCATACAGATTGCACTACAATCTTTGGTAAACCGCTTTGGGGGGGGGGGGGGGTGGGGAACTTGAAATCGTTCAAAGCGGAATTTGCAGAAGATAGAAAACGGCTCTTCTCACATCAAGAAAATTGTGACATGGTGAGAATAGCTTCTGACGGCCCTAGCAACGGTTTTCCCTTTGTCTTTTTCTCATTGTACTGTGACGGAACGTTGGTTGCACGATCCGGCGCAGTTGAAAGTTTCATAATTAGAATTCGTATTGACAACATTGAAGGGGGAACTGCTAGCTGGTATGAACTTACGGTTATCACACCTTGAATCACACTTTTTACTTCATCTGCGAACAGCAGAGCCTTAAGTAGGGAGAGTTCTCAGAAGAAAGATACTGAGTAATTTAGCTGGCGTGTCTGAAATAACATATCTCTCGAAAGAACCAGTTTTCTTACAAGTATCATGCAAAGATATTTTTCACGTAGACCCCAATTCACCAAAAGTGATAGAACGTACGATAGATGTAATTGGCAAACACATGGAGTCATCACAACCATTAACACTCCCTCTCGTTCTTTACAACATTAGCAGTCACAAATCCCATGTTACGACAATGACGACGGTGAACACCATTTGACAACCCTTGGTCATCAGATCAGCAATCATCGAAGAAGTCGGTGTATACTTCAAAATCATATCGTTCTTTGGCACATGATCGCGCACAAGATGGTAGCGAATATTAATATGCTTAGTTCGTTCACTGCAAATGTGTTCACTCGATAGACTTAAACTTCCCTGGTTGTCACCAAAGATTGTGACACCTGTTCCATTTCCACGCCAAGATCGTCCAATAACTGCTGAAACCACAAAGCGTCTCGAACGGCATAGGACAGTGCAATGTACTCTGCTTCTACTGTAGACTGAGCTACAACAGTTTGCTTCTTCGAACGCCAAGCCACGCAGGCACCCGAAAACAAGAATAAAATGCCACTCGTGGACTTGCGGTCCACCGTACAAGCAGCAAAATCTGCATCAGATTATCCTACCAATGCACCATCCGTCTTCCGATATGTCAATCCCATGAATCTAGTCCCCTCCATGTATCGCAAGACCCGTTTAGCTGCTTTCCAATGCTCATTAGTGTACCTATCGAGAAAGCGAGAAAGGTAACCAACTGCATATGAGATATCAGGGCGGCATGTGTTGGATAAATGGAGCAAGATTCCAACTAGTTCTGTAATAGAGTGGCACCCGTCCAGGTAATGGACATGAAACCTACGCACCCGTTAATGGTTACAGACACCATAGTGCCTGAAGTAGTATAAGTAGACATCCCTCTAGAGATGTGCTACACTCTAGTCTAGGTATCGGCAGTGTCACTGCAGCTCTGAACTGTCGGCCAAAGGTAAACATGTTGTACCAACCTCTCTCCCTTCCATTCTCTTACATTTGGTAGCATCTAACGGTTCCGACCCAGCGCGGCTGAGTTATGGACAACGATATATTTGAATACTCATCGTTCTTTGGTAGCAAATGCACACGTACTCGTGCTGAAGGGTCAAGGACATGGACGTCAAGGACCTCAGATGAGTATAAAAGAATGTGCTGACACGGAAAGAACAACGATTTTCGAAGACCTGGCCTTGAGCACAACGTTTCGCGTCGAAAGGTCCTGCTTATCTCTGTCTAACGGAATGTGGCGCAGAAGTACCCACGATTCCCAGGAGGCTCCGAAGAAAAGGACAATTATGATACGAAAGACACAGGCAGGCAACAAAGAGTTCCGTTCCAAAGAAAAACGAGATAAAACTTATGTGCACGTACTTCACGATATACGAAGAAGAAAAGTAAAGCACATTGAGTTATGGAATGGTTCAAAAGAAGAAAAAGGTTTTTTTAAAGAAGAGTGTAATCGATGAGGGCATCGATTCTAAGAGAAGGGTGAGTGTAATAGAGTGGCACCCGTCCAGGTAATGGACATGAAACCTACGCACCCGTTAATGGTTACAGACACCATAGTGCCTGAAGTAGTATAAGTAGACATCCCTCTAGAGATGTGCTACACTCTAGTCTAGGTATCGGCAGTGTCACTGCAGCTCTGAACTGTCGGCCAAAGGTAAACATGTTGTACCAACCCCTCTCCCTTCCATTCTCTTACAAGTTCACGATAGGGAACATTTGGTAGCTGCTCATCATTCTCGACTGTCTGCAGTTGGGTGTTGTGAGCCACTGGAGTCGACATTGGTGCACAGTGCCGCATTCCGAATCGCAGAAGTGCATCATCAATCAAGGATGCATTATGGATCTTGATCATCGTTCCCGACTGGTTCTTTTCTATAGTCAGACCCAAGAACTTGCTGTCATCCTGTTCAACTCGTAGCTCCAGATGTTCGGATAAGGCTTGAACAAAGGCACGTAACTCACTCTCATCCCTTCCAGCAATGAGAACATCATCAAAATACACGACAAGTATCATCATCACAACTTGGTCCTCTTTCTTCACAAGATACAAAGACGGATCGGCTGCAGAGACTACAGCACCAAGATTGACTAGAATAGGATGTGAAAACTTCCTAAACGCTCTGGATGCTTGCTTCAGACCATAGATGGCCTTATTCAATCGATACACAAGATCTTCTTTTCCCTGAACTTCAAAGCCACGAGGCTGCTTCATGTATACTTCTTCATCCAGATTTCCAACCAAGAAAGCCGCCTTAATGTCCAGCCTCATGAAATTCATGCGTTGGTGTACTATGAGTGCCAATACCATTCGAACTGTAGTGTACTTGGCCACAGGTGCGAATACTTCCATGTAATCTACACCATACTGTCGCATGAAACCTTTGGCAACGATGCGAGCTCTGTGTCTGGTTACATGGCCCGTGTTGTTGCGCTTTCGGTCGAAGACCCATCGACATGGTATCGGCCGAGAACCGGCGGGTAGCGCAGAAAGCTCGATAACTTCTCTGTCACGTAGATTACGCATTTCATTCCTCATTGCGTGGTACCACTGTTCTCGTTCATTTCCTGACATGGCCTCTTCATAGGTGCATGGCAGATCTGGACTACTGACTCCCATCATGCAACGCAGTGTTAAGGCTAACAACGCATCAGGCGTGTACCTCTGGGGAGCAGAACGCAGTCGGCTAGATCCTCTGGGCTCTGGTGGGTAGTGAGTTACAAGTTCCGGATCCACATTTCCTAATCATCAAAGAATTCCAAGTCCATTGCCTCACCGTCCGCTCCAGTAGCATTCCCTTTCATTGCGCTAGCAAAATCCTGCTCTTCACTTACATGGCCATTATCTGCAGGACTGTCTTCGTTGTCAGTCTCACCAAATATCTGAGAGAGGCTAGTATTCTCATCAATGGAGTTCGCCATCGGCCAACCAAGGATGGACTCGTCGAATTGGACATCACGAGATACAGAGAAGGTACCACTTCCAGGGTAGAAGATTCTGTAGGCATTGCATCTCTCAAATCCAACGAGAATTCCTTTTCTTGCTCGCGGTCCAAATTTACCATCCCGTTTGCGTTTTGAAATATGCACATACGCGAGTGCACCAAACACCATGATATGGGAAAGGTTAGGCCGGGTATTGAGCACTGCTTCGTGTGGAGTACACTTGGCATCGGACGCACTCGTGTACATAATATTTCGAAGATAGTTCGCAGTGTTGACGGCCTCAGCCCAGAGCGCTTTCCTTTCAGGAAAAGACGAAAGGGATAAGAGCATAGTCCTCGCAGCATCATTCAACGTACGGTTGAGTCTCTCAGCCTTGCCATTTGACTCAGGGCTGTAAGGAGCAACTGGCTCACTTCTGGTACCACGTTCTATCAACCAATGCTGTAATTCCGCCGATAGATATTCCTTGGCATTGTCAAACCTGATTCCTTTCACACGTTTCTCAAGGAGGGTTTCTAGTTCGTTCAACATCTCTTTCACAGCCTTTGGAACTTCTGAACGTCTGTAAAGGAACCTCACCATGGAGTAAGACGTCTTGTCCTCCAAAAGGGTTACATAATAACGAGATCCTACAACAGAAGAGTAGCGCATCAGCCCGACAACGTCAGTGTGAACCAGATCTCCAGGCTTCCGAGATTCTGTACTTCTCTTGCTTGCTGGCCGACTGTCTCTGACTGACGTAGACATCTTGCAAATGTCACAGTTACTCCACTGGGTAACTTCCTGAAGGGTTATACCATCCACAAGAGAAACCGTTTTGCGCAGATGATCTTCACAAACATGCCTAAGACGCTTATGCCACAGTAGAGATTGTTGCACATTTGATTTTGACACCAGGGCCTTTGACTGTGAACCTGTGTCACACGGTTTGAGTATCGCTGCGTACAGACCAGTATGTTCAGATTCGGTGCCCATCAAACAGATCTCGTTGGTGTCAGGGTCAACCACAGTGCAAGTACCACGACCATCTTTCTCATTACCGCTGAATGATATGGTCAGGCCTTTCCTCCTCATGCATCCTACAGAAAGTAAATTAAACTTCAGGTCAGGGACGTACTGTACGTCTGTGAGAGTGACGAGAGTTTTCTTTCCATAAGCAACAGTAGCAGCATGGATGTTTCCTTTCCCATAAACTCGAATATGGTTACCGTCTCCCACCTCGACAGTATCACGGGTAGAGGCTTTCAGGTCTAGGAAAAGAGAATGATCATTGCACATATGTGTGGTAGATCCGGAATCAATAAACCACGTCGAGCTTGAATCTCTTTCTCGATGACCAACCAGAAGCGCTCTTGCGACGTTTCAGATACTGTTCATGTCGTGAACCTGATTGTGCTCTTCCGATTTCGGTGGACGGTACCTCTTGCTCTCAGGGTTTTCATAACAATTCACCTTCTTGTGTCCACGTTTACCACAGAAGTGACATTTGATTCTTGACTTATTTGCCGATTTGTGCCTGCTAGAGAGAGCTCGAGCATTACCTTCAACCCCTTCAGCATTCGTGAGAAGAGTGGCTTCTTTTGAGATGAGAAGCGCCAAGGATTCGGACAACGACTTGTCGGTTCCACGAATAACTTCAGCAGTAACTTCAAAATCTTGACGTAAGCCACGCAATAGAGCCCGGAGTTGTTCCGGCTCCGACGTCGTATACCCAATACCTCCCAGTTGAGATTTCATCTCGGAGAGACGAGCTCTAAACTCCAATACAGTCTCCCCCGCTTTCATCTTCATAGCTTGATAGCGATCCAACAATCCGTCTCTACTGGCCTGCGAAGCCGCTTGGTGTTGATCCTTGAGAACCATCCAGACTTCGTTTGGGTCCCTGATGTCCATCACAGGCGCCAAACAAGAATCATGAACTAGTAGCAAAATAGTAGACAACGCCACTTCCCTTCGATGCAAAAACTTCTCTAAATCTTCACCCTCATCATCTAGTTGGGATTCCGTTCCTTCAACAGTTGTCCAAAGTCCCTTGCTACGAAGTACAAGTTCGACTTTACGAGAACATAAGAAATAGTTCGTGGAGTTCAACAACGGAAGGCGTATTTTGTTCACATCCACCACAGAAGTGTTTTCATTCAGGTCTTGAGACATGACAGGGCTGCAAACAACTCCGAGTACCGAGGAAAAATCGCAGAACAAACTCGAGAGCAAGAACAACTTCGTACAGCACAACAAAGGCTCAGAAAACAGATGATTGACAAATACTGAAACGGGTACTCCTTAGCAGCGTTCTTCTGGGCCCATAACCAATTACGGTTATCACACCTTGAATCATACTTTTTACTTCTTCTGCGAACAGCAGAGCCTTAAGTAGAGAGAGTTCTCAGAAGGAAGATACTGAGTAATTTAGCTAGCGTGTCTGAGATAACATATCTCTCGAAAGAACCAGTTTTCTTACAAGTGTCATGCAAAGATATTTTTCACGTAGACCCCAACTCACCAAAAGTGATAGAACGCACGATAGATGTAATTGGCAAACACATAGAGTCATCACAACCATTAACATATGATATAGGAATAGTTCCGGAACTTTTGCTGGATGACTTCAGAGGTAGGCAAAGCGATTTACCCCTCTTGAGAAACGAGCTCTTTCAACGGTTTTTGTTCTTGGTATTACAAGGGGCATTTTATGAGGGCAGAGGTGAATGGCAGAAATACGGGTTTGAGCCGAGGCTGCTGTGTATCTTGTGTGATCAACCGCAAGAGCGAGTGTTCACTGAATTGTTCAAAAGTGGAGGAAAACGCCAATGTACACTTTGTCGCTCAGCAAACAGTTCGAACCGCCACAATGCGCCAAGACCACGACTGGTAGGATCTCTTGTTGCGTCTCAAATTGAAGGGGCAATCGTAGAGAGACTACTTAGTAACGGGACTTTTTGCGATGGAAGTGGACCATTGTACCCATCTCAGAAGTGGTTTCAGTTCAGGCATATGCCGGAAAATTACAAACGGAAGCGACGTACACATTTGAGGCAGTACTTGACACAAGAGAGTGCGCAGGCTTTTCCTCCTGCTTTAGCAGTTCTTAATGGAATTGGAACGAATGGAGGAAGACTATACAGTGTCTTTGGGTTGGATAAATTGCATGGGTTTGACTTAGGTATTGGGCGCTACTATGGTGACAATATTTTCCGAGTTATACGAAACGAAACTGTTCGAGGACTTCTGAATAGAGAAATGTGGATCAAAACTGCCAACCTTAGACTATCAGAACTTCCCGAAAACTCTGCAATCCGTGGTATGAGTCCCTTTAAGACCAAAAAAGGGGACAAACAAGCCAGTTTTACTGGCAAACAGCGCAGATTGCTGATTCCGTATCAGTTTTATGCCGTAATTTGGCTTGACGCAGGTTCCTCTCCAGACCAGGATATTCTAACACAGACTGCCTTGGGTCTAGATTTTCTGCATTCTGTGTTAGAAGGCTCCAACAAAGATGTGGCTCACCGCAGCATGACAGAGGAGGACATCAATCAAATGCAAGGATATACCATGCAGCTATGTTCGTTAATGCGAGAACTCTTCGGGATTCGCAGAAGTAAGAAACTGCACCGGTTTGAAACTCATCTGGGAAAATCATATCGGAATTTTGGTCCCATGTCGTTTAAGAGCACTGCCGCGAACGAAAGTGTTCACACAACTGTAGTGATCGTCGGTAAGTGGCCCGGAAGGTCCACTGAAGACGATCTCGCAGACTGACAATCGGCGAACCGGCCTCTT
>JASCIV010000724.1:0-13418 GCA_030374735.1 Gracilaria caudata
CCCCCCCCCAACCCCGCTACCATGGCCTCCTCCTCTTCGCCGTCATCGTCGTCGTCGTCGTCATCACCATTGCCATCGCCCTCCTCCTCCTCCTCCCTCGCGGTCGCCTCCTCCCCGCTCGCATTCGACGCCGCCTCGGCGTCTCCGTCCGTCGCCAGCCGCTCCGACGCGCCCTCGTCCTCCTCAGCACACGACGTGCACCGGCAGAGGCAGCATCAGCACCAGCCGCGACGACGGCCGCCGCATCCGCCGCCGCCGCCGCCGCCGCCGCCGCCGCCGCCGCCGCCGCCGCAGCAGCAGCAGCAGCAATGGCAGCTTCCCTCCGGCCAAATCTCGTTCGAGCAGATTCAAGCGCTCATCCGCCAAATCTCACGCGACCCCACTCTCTCCGATGCCGAGAAGAATCGTCGGCGCCAGACCATCTTCACGCACCGCTTCCGCCAGAGCCTCTCGCAGCAGGCACAGAGTTACTCGCATCGACAGCATGAGCGCACGCACAGCATTTCGTACTCCAACGTGGTGGACCCCGTCACAAAGCAGCGCAAGCCCGGCTGCGAGCATTACCCGCGTAACTGCAAGCTGCGCGCCGAGTGCTGCGGGCTGTGGGTGGTGTGCCGTCTGTGCCACGATCAGAACATGGACCATGAAATGGTGCGCTTCGACACCAGCCAAGTGCGCTGCATGCTGTGCGATCGCGAGCAGCCCGTATCGAACAAATGCGTTCAATGTAACGTCACGTTCGCGCGATACTTTTGTGCTATATGCAAGTTTTACGATGACACACCCGGCAAGGACATATACCACTGCGACAAGTGCAAGATCTGCCGCGTGGGCAAGGGAATCGGGCACGATAATTTTCACTGCGACCGCTGCGACGCGTGCATTTCTATTGAGCATTCGAAGAGTCACCACTGCCTAAAGAAGTCGCTGGACGCCAATTGCCCTATATGCGGCTCGTATCTGTTCACGTCCACGCGCCCCGTGGTGTTCATGCGATGTGGTCATACCATGCACGCGCACTGCTTCGATGAGTACACGGTGGAGAACTTTCGATGCCCGCTGTGCCAAAAGGCGCTGACCAACATGTCTTCGTACTACGCTCGAATCGACGAAATGCTCAAACGCGAGGTGATGCCCCCTGAGCACCGCAACAAATTCTCGGAGATTCTTTGTCACGACTGCAACAAACGTTCCACAACAACGTTTCATTTTGAGCACCACAAGTGTCAAGCCACACGCTGTGGCAGCTATAATACTCGCGTGTTGCGCACTTTTCGACGCCAGCGCGCAGCTGAGAGTGCGGAGGCATCGGCGTCGTGGGGGCAGGGCGACGCGGCGAGTGCGGCACAGCCGGCGCCGTGCGGCAGCGGCGGCGGCGGCGGCGGCGGCGGCGGTGGTGGTGGTGGCGGTGGTGCGGCAGCTAGTGGGAGTGGTGACGCTGGTGCCGGCGGCGCGTCTCGCATGGAGTGCGACTCGCGCGGATGTGAGGACGAAATGTGCGTGGAGTGCGTGGAGGACGGGCGGAATAGCAGCGGCGAGAGTGTGCGCATGGACGACGTGCAAGGATAAATGGCAGGTATAGCATATGTTTGACAACATAACTTTTTTTTTTTTTTTTTTTTCTCTGCTGTGTTCTTTATAGTTGTGCTGGATGCTCATGGTGTGGCGCGGCGCGGTGGGCGCAAGCGCCGGTTGTACGTCGTACCGTTGTACATGATGCTGTGCGTGAATCAGGGTTGTGCTGCGGATGCTAACGCGGGCTTAGACGAGCTGACAAAGCGATATGAACGTGCTTTCACGCGGCGCGCGGCGGAGTGCGGGGCAGAATGGGCGCGGGGACTGAAGGAGCGCGGCGGAGGACGCGGCGCGCCTGTGGCTGGCGCCTTTGTCGCAAAACGCGCCTCAACCGCCCAATTGTACTTGTAAAGCAGCGCCGAAGCAGCGCCAAAGGCAGCGCAAAAGGCAGCGCAAAAGGCAGCGCCAAAGGCGCGGCGCACACAGGCCCGCGCGGGCGAGCAGTGCGCACAAAGTTACTGGGCGGTGCGGCTGTGCGCGCCGGTTCTGCGGTTGCAAACTGCTGGCTGCGGCGGCTTTTGGACGGCGCAGTACAACGGGCGGTGCACGTGAGCAACTTGTTGTACAACGCCTTGGTGCACGTCGTGCACGAGTATCTATACACAGAAGTTCTCGTGAGCGCCGTGCGCGCTGTTGTGCACCGCTCTCTGAGAGAGAGCTGGCACGCGCAACAGAAAGCTCTTTCAAGCCACGGTAAGCGCGCCGCTGCTTTCACCTGCTTTCACTGTAAAGCTCGTCGCTCGCGCAGAACAGACAAAAAAAAAAGGATGAGATCAGCCACATGCGAGGCTTGAACTCGCGACCTCAGGATTGCTGCTTGTGATTATGAGACCTGCGCTCTGCCGACTGAGCTAATGTGACCGCTGCTCGGGTGACTCCGCAGTCGCCTCCAAGCGGTATTACACCAGTCGCAAACGTTGCCCCACACCACGTCGCCCTTCCCTGTCCAAACCAGAAAGCGGCGCCGCCTTTACTGAATGAATGTGTACTGGTTCTCCTCGTACAGACCGTCCAGTGCGCTCTTGATCAGCTCTTGAGCGCTTTCTTTCACGAGCACATGAGTCTCGTCCAGGTCGCTGATGATGAACTTGTGCATTTGTCTCTCGTCCAAGTGCAGCAGGAACTGCTTCACCGGAATGTCACATGAAATCAACAACCCCGCCGTCGCGTTCACCATTCTCCGCGCTTCGTACGCTCACTGTTGCGCCTCGTCGTTGCGATGATAAGCGTCTCTGTCCCGTCGTGATACGCGTGTTGCAGTGCCACGCCGCGAACAAACACCACCCTTGGGCGCCCCTGTCTTAACACTGGCCGCAACGCGCCCTTTCAAATACATTTTTGAATTGCAATCATATATCTGCGGCCTTCCCCCTTCCCTTCCCCCCCCCCCCCCCCCCCCCAGGACAACGCTCATCGTCGTTTTACAGCACGCGCTCATCGTCCTCATCGTCCTCATCGTCCTCACCGCCTGCGAAATGACCGCAGCACTAGCCCGTCACGCGGACCAAGCCGAGCGAATCCATGCCACACAGCCACCCAAAACCGCACGCGAGGCTCTTTACCGCATAACCGCCCTTCTGCGCGCCGTCGCCGCGCCGCACGCCTTCAGTCTATCCCACTCCAGTTCATCCACCCCATCCGCCCCCGCAGCAGCTGCACTAACTCCCGCACCCGTATCAGCCGACGCCCGCCTTCCTTCCACCCAGCCAACCACAGCTGCTGACCCAACCTCGCCTGACAATCACCCCGATCTGCATCCGCTCTCCACCGTTTGTCTTCCGTACGTGCGAAGAGCGCTGTATTCGTCGCTGGAGGTTCTCAAGCTTGCTACGGAGGCTCGCGAGACGTGGGCAAAGGATGCAACGCATCATCTTCGACGAATTCGATTCGATTCTTTGCTGCGTGAAAATGCCACGCTCGATGCGCGTCTTTCTTACTCGATTTGTCGCAACCTTGCGCAAACCACTGATCCTTTTGCACCGCCCTACTTTCGCACTCTCAACCGACTAAGACATCTCGCTGAGCATCTCACCGCCATCACCACCCACGAGGTCACGGAACACACAAGTCACCTCACAGTATGCAGCGCTTCCTTTCTCGCTGACTTTCACTTCAAACATACTGCCAGTTCGCCACCGCACGTTTCAGCCAAGTTACGCATTTTGCTATCAAACGATCAAGAAGGCGTTGATGATAACGCCGATGCGCATCTTTCGCGATTGGTCACTGCTTCTCGCTTTGACATTCTACAACGCGTGTTCGCAAACCTCATGAGGATTGAAAAGCTCAGCACTCTAGCAGAACTACCGCTGGTTGATGCGCTTCGATGCTTTGAAGAAGACTTGCTTAAAGCAGCATCCATTGAGCGAGTCACCGATCCGTTCATGCATCACGGTCACATTGTGCGTACTGCCCTTGGTTTACGCATTCAGTTTTCTACGTCACATGCTGCTTTTCTTGGCATGGAGCACGTCTTGTCAAAGAGCCAAATATCGGTTGCTCGTGCTCAGGTTATTCGTACGGACCCGAATGCGCAGTGCACCTTTGTGCAAGGAAAACAGGCGCCAGTGTCCGCGCAATATGTTCTCACTCTGACGTCTCCGATTCCAGCGTTTTTGTCTGTGCTACACACGCTGCACCGAATTTCGGCCGACCCAGTGCGTCTTCATGCGAAGCGTTCGAATTTGATTCGTGCGTCGGGCACATCAAGCGATCTATATTCCAAAGCGGACAGGGATGACACTGGAAAACCCTCATGGCCATCGTTGTCCGACCTTGTTGTTCCCTGCACTGTGAAGAAGCAAAAAGTCACTTCGACTAAAACCAGTTCATCGCGCGATGATTCTGATGGAATGCTGTCGCCGGCCCTACCTGATGGAAGCTTTCTCCAGTTCCAACACAATGGTATAAACCCAGCCCCAGCCATGAGGATTAGTCGTATTCCTCTGCGAACTATGAACGATATTTTCCCTGTGCTTCAGCTCTTGCGTCAGCAACTTGTCTTCAACGAGTTGTTCTGTACTTGTGTGGGCGAACACGGTTCAACAGTGCAATCGAAGAAAGACGCCACTACGCGCACTGTTGAGGTGGTACTGGAAGGTTCTCCCGGCTTCATGCAATTCAGTGTTTACAACGAGACCATGAATGATGTTCTCAGTATGGTTGTGCACATTGCCCGCGGAGGAGCTATCTCAGTTGTACTGAAGACAGCAAGCATGAGCCCGATGTGGTGCTCGGACGCAAAAGCCACGCAGATATTGCGCACCTGCAGAAACATACCCCTTACTCTACACACACTGATTTCAACGAGCAAACGTGAATAAACATGTATCGTAGGCGGCGGCAATTGTGTCAAGACGTTCTTGGCCATTGCCGTAGCGCGCACTGCCCTACTCTACCTTAATCTACCTGTCGCATGGTACAATGACATGCAGTACATCAAAAGTCAGCGTTTGGGCTTGCACAAAAGTTTCCTAGTACTCGTGTTTAACAGTTTCTATCTATTTGCCGTTTTCATCTAGCAGCTTCCTCAAGCTTCAATAACAACTCTGTAATCTGCTCCTTATACATTTGTTTCACGTCAGCAAGGTCTGCGTCCAACTCCGCTATTCGCTCCTCTCGTTCTCCCAGTAACTCCAAGAGTGCTGAATGTCGCTTCTGCAGCTCAGTGAGTTCCTTTCTCAAACCGGGAGTGTCACCGCTATCCTTCTTCAGCTTCTCAACTTCTGCTGTGAGTTTAACAACATCTTCGGCGAGTGCCTCGGTGGCATTCTCTTTCCGTTTCAAGCGTGATTGTAAAGTGACAACTTCACCATCTCTCTTTCGCAAAGAAAGTTTTAGCTTGTCCATAGCGTACAGAACACCTGAAGAATGCGGCTCTGAAAGGAAGTCTGCTGACTCTGAATCATCAAAACTGAAGTTCGGTGTAGAGATGTTTTCTAAGCTATTAGATACATGCATTGACATGGAACCGTTCATGCTTCCAGTGCTCTGCCTCACTTTGGATGCTTGTGAGTCGGAAACTCGTTTCGGAGTGCTTTGCAGCTGGGACTCCAAGCTGCTCAGTTGATCTCTCAGATTCTCTTCTCTTTTGCTTACGGATTCCAAGGCTGTAATATGGGCTACACGATCGCGAGATAGTTCATGCTCTGCAGCTTCTTTAGCCTTGATCATTTTTCGCAGTTGCTTCTTGCTCTCCTCCACCTCGCGTTTGTGTTCAACCTCAAGTTCATGGTGCTTTTCACGAAGAGTATCCAACTCAGACACTGCCTGCGTTCGTTCCACTTGTGCAGCTTTCATTTGACTCTCCAAGGTGATCATACGACCTTGAAGACCCCGAATCTGATCGTTTGCGACACGTTCTCGCTTCTGGGATGCGTCAAGCGCAGCTTCTGCTGCTCGAAGTTGCTCCGATTGCGATCGCTCAACAGATGATTTCGTGCGGTTCCGCTCAAGTGCCGCTGCTTGCAACGCCTCCACCTGCTTCACGAGAGGTCTCGTCGCGTTTGGAATGGCAGCCACTAGTTCTTCGTTCCTGGCCTTCAGTTGTTCGGCCAGTCTGCGACTTTCCTCAACTTCATACCGAAGCTGATCTTCCCTCTGTCCAGAGTCTTGGATAACCTTCGTAAGATGCGCTTGAAGTTCAATCATTGCCTTATTCATTGTCTCCTCGGTTGCCTTTGCTTTTGCGTTTAGAGTTTCAACGGATGCCTCATGCGCTGTGTTGAGTCTGTTGGCTTGCGTTTCCAATGCGGCCGCCTGGCTCCTCCTCAATGCTTCTAGTTCGGTCCTAACAGCATCCAGTGCGGCTGAATTCGAACTACTCGTGCGAGCATCAGTTTCCGCACGAGCTAGGCGTTCTTCTTGGGAAGCAAGTGCTTCTCGAGATGCCTTTTCCGATTCCTCAAGTTGCTTTTGCTTTTGATTGGCATTCTTGAGCTGCGCCTCGTTCGCGGCTACAATGCTTCTTAGCTCTTCGATATGAGCGTCCCGTTCCTTCAATTCTTTCTTTAGCGCCCTTGCTGCCGCCTCCTTCTCCGCAACTCGAATGGATAGCTTCTCGCCTTCCGCCAGTATGGCTTTTATCTGACGTTCTTTGGCTTGCAAGTCATCGGTTCGCGACGCCTGTTGATCAGCGGACCGACGCATGTTGTCACGCTCCCGTGTAACAACATAGAGCTTTCTTTCAGCGGCAGCCGCTCTCTGTAGAGCTTCAGTGACCTTATTCCGCAAGGCTTGCAAAGCTTCCGTTTCTTTTTCGGAACTTTCTTCAGTCGAATCATCCGGAGCGTTGTCTTTGTTGCTTTCCTCCACCCCGTGCGCCGGTAGTGTTTTGTTCTCGCCTGTCCGCGTTTGGTCGGATTCTGTTTTTGCAAGGACGTTTTGAGGAGCGGGCTGTACTCGAGAGGGTAAAATATCAGCAACGTCTTCCCATGCATCATCTTCCCCAGCCCAGGACGTCCAGCCTGCATCACCTCGTTCATTTGTTTTCGAACTGTCATCCCCATCTAAGTTCTTCATCGTATTAGACGCTCCTTTTAAGAACGTAGAAAGATCCATCTTGAGATGCTAGCGGGCCCATGCATGACAAGACACCGCATGCACTTCAAGAGTTCGGGAAGTTATCAAACCAATGCTGCCACGGCAGCGGAAGGACGGTCAGCATGTTCTCGTGCCTGGCCTTTTGCCAACAAAATCTGGGTCCGAAATAAAACTGCAGTCTGGTGTCAGGATTCCCGCAGGCCGAGTACCGTCGGTACCAATTTCCATTTTGCAAATGCATGTGTGGTTTTTGGTGCCACCCCGTGTCCGTCATGCCAACACTCTTTGAGTCACCCTTGTGGCACACTCTTGTATCCTTGTAACCCTCTGTCCAGACTTTCCTACTTGCGCGTGATCTTCATCATCCTACCGAATCAGCTTTGAAACTTATCATCGAGTTCTAACGCTCAGAAAGCATGGTGGCCGGGAGAAAGACTGGTGCCACCAAAATGAAAGCGCGTGTGCTGCTACAGGTACCTGAAAGTGTGGCAAAGCTTCTCAATGAATCAGAAGGACAGGTAAGGCTACAGGTATGTTGAAAGCGCTATCACTTGCACTCAATTCGTTTTGACTAGTGATTTATCGACTAATATCGTGTCTAAGTTTGAAAGTATTGACCCACCCATTCTCATCGTGGGCGAAAAGCGACTCGTAGGCCGTTTTGAAGATGTTATTGGTACTGATATGGTTTTCGACCGTTCCAAAAGTGAAAATGCTGGTTTCATTGGAGGCTGCACACGGAGACTGATCTGCGAAGAGGAGAACCTCTCCGTTCACAAATGATACCACAAAGGACATTTAGGTAGATCTGTCTCTAAGCTTGAGAGCCTGATGCCAATACTCTCAAACTGTGTTAGTAGTACACACGCCTCCATGTTGGACGTTTCCATGTCAACAGTGATTCAAGATTCGAAAGTGGTAAGCGCGGAAGATGAAGAATCCATTTGTGACGCCCGAAGTTTGGCGAGAACGGTTGTTCACTACAGGTCCTATTTTGGTGTGTCGTAGCATGTTGGGGGGTTTGTTACTGGTTCTGTGACGTATCTCCCCGCTGCCAGTCGAACCTGTGTACAAAAAACGAGGACACGGCGCTTGCACCTCAATAATAACGGACGAAAACATCAAGACTCACGATCAATTACCAGCTATACAACACTACACAGCGCGGGATCGTCAAGGCCGACGAACAGGGACAGAGTGATCCTACGAGCCCCTCAACTGTGACACAAAAGCCTACAGAAGGCTTTTAAGCTACGAGTCCGCGCTCAGCATCGTTGAAGAACTGGAATGGACTGTCCGCAAATTGCGCAAGGGCAGGTCTGGAATCCGAGCGGTCGAGCACTCTTGTCAACCTGAGGTGCGCAGTTTGTAAGTTGGTAGATAAGCCGCAGACTTTGTGCGCACAACCACAATCACAGCCAACCCAACACTACCAGAAGCTCCGTGTGATACGCACCGCAAGTGATTCAACTGGAATGCTCCTATGACCTTCATTATGATGCCGCTGGTGATTCTGGATAATGTTTGTGGTTGGTTTAGTGTCTAGAGAATAGTACGTGTAGACACACTAGGTGCCTCTTGTTTGTACAGCAAAAGTCGCACGGGCGGAAAACCTCCTCAAAGAGTAGAAAACGTTCTGTTTTCGCTGTTTCGCTCTGAGCAACCGCGAGCTAGTTCATATGCCGAATGGCGACAACTTGACTTCAAAATGTCTTGCCTATCACGACGAGAGTCGTTGAAGACGTGCAAGAGTATCTGCAGCATTTGTTACAATCCAAGGGTGTTGCAAAACAAGCTTTAGCGGAAGTCTCTTACCAGGTTCTCTAACTAGCAAACGCCCAATGAGGTCTTGCGCCATATCACTCATAGCATAAACAGGGATTTTGTAGTCAATCTTGACGATGCGTCGCTGCGTCTCTTCCTTATCACCAGCATCGAATGGGGCCCTTCCAGTAATAAATTCGTACACAAGCACACCCAAGGCCCATTGGTCAACTGCGTGATCATGAGAGCGGTTCAAAATCATTTCAGGAGGGATATAATCCAGAGTTCCGCACATCGTGTCTCTGCGGTCGCTCGGCGCATGTACGCTCCATCCAAAGTCCGCAATTTTGATCTCACCGTTAATGCCGAGCAAGATATTCTCTGGCTTAATGTCGCGGTGAATGACGTGCTTCGAGTGGCAGTAATCGAGGGCGTGCGCAACACATGCTGCATACGAGGCAGCTCGGCGCTCGTCAAAGTTTCGTTGGCGAAGATGCTTGTACAGCTCCCCTTTAGCAGCGTACTCAAGGATTAGGAAGACTCTGTTGTCATCGTAGAAGTAGCCAAACAGGCGGAGGATGTTAGGATGCCGCAGATGGGATTGAATCTCGATCTCCCTTCGCAGTTGATGCTCGACCTTGCTCTTGAGCAGCTGCTCCTTGAAAAGGACCTTCAGAGCAACGATGTACTTGGAGCGCTTCTCGCGTGCGAGGTAGACACTGCCGTACTTGCCTTTTCCCAGCGGCTTGCCAATCTGAAAGTCGCTGAGCTGCCATGCGCGGGGTGGGTCTGCGTAGGAAGGGCCGCCGCCCATGGGGTAGCCGTGAGAGGAGGAACGGGGCCTGATAGGGTTTGCGGAGGGGATGCAGTTAGTAGTGGACAGGGAGTTGTTGAAGGACTTTGTGGAGACGTAGATGGGAGCGGAGTGGGGATGATTAGGAAGAGCATTCTCTTTCACTGGGGCGAGGGGCTCGCGGGCGTTGAGGTGGAGCGGCATGCTCGGGGAGGAGGTTGGGGAGATCTGGGTACTGGAGCCAGGGGGGGTAAAAAGATGGGGGTGGGGGATAGGTTCGGGAATGGAATCGCCAGGAGGTTGCGGTGGGCTCACTGGCATCGAGAACGAGACGGCGGCGGCGCATAAATGGGCTAAATGCGACGCGAAGGAGACGCGTGGGCAGCAGACGGACGACGCGAGCATGAACGGATACGAGAGTGGCGGAGGTGGTTGCTCGTAACGGTAGCGTGGCGCGCACGCGCCGTAACGGCGCGTCAACGCTCGCCAATCGCACCGTTTCGTTTGAAACGGGTGTCCCAAATTCCGGGCGCCCATTTAAATCGCGGTCACTTATCAACCGCCCCGCCGCGCCCACCGCCCGCGACCGTCCGCGACCATTGCCCCTTGTTCAGCCGCTCTAGCGTCCTACGCGTCCGCGTTGCTGCGCCAGGAACACCCTTGCCCGCAGCTGCAGCGCACGTTCATCTTCGTCCCCCACTTCTCCCTCCCCGCTCTCCCCCGTCTCCTCCACGCCGGCGCCCATCGCCGTCCGTGCCGACTCCCTACGCGTGCCCTCTCCCGTCACCCCCTCCCTTCGCGCGCCTGCCCCCTTTCCATCCGCTGCAGCCCGTTCCAGGCTTGCCCGTTTCAATTCCCTGCTCAGCGTGTTCACTGCCCCCACGTCTCGAGACCGCAGAGCGCGTGCTGCGCGTTCTACCACTTCCACGCGCACATCCCTAGGCCGCATCCGCAGTAACGCCTTGCCAATCATATTCATCGTCTCGATCAGCCCCTCCTGCACATCATGCATGCTCAGATTCGCCTCTTCCTTCACACTCTTGGTGCACATGTCCACTAGCGTTGCGCAGTAAGTCACGGCCGGTCTCACGAGCATGCGCTCCATAACCGCTTCTTTGTTGCTCTCGATATTCAGAACACCCCCAAGACTACGACTTATCATGCTTAGCTCATCGCACATCGCCGTCCCAGATTGATACGGTCCCTCTCGCCAGCTTGCTGGGATCGCACACGCCAACGTTTTTGCTCGTTCCAACAGCTGCCGCTCTGCTTCTTGCATGGGCCCGTCCAAGTCTTTGCGCAACAACGTATCTATCCGAGTTTGAAACACCGACATTAGGCTGCTTTCGCTTGTTTTCAACGGTTGATCTGTCGGTTCACGCCTCTCTTGCGCTGCCTCAATCACGCTCAGAATCGTAGTTGGATCGGCCTTGCGAACCTTGGCCACCACTGATCTCACGAATTCTTCATACACCCTATCGGACTGCTCCAGAATCCACAGCAAAAACGCAGACGAGTTGTGATCATCAGCAAACGACAATGCTGTGTAGATCCTATGTGCTCGTCGAAACAAAGACAATGTCTTGTTTAGGATCACGTTCAAATAACGCGGCGCAATGTCGTGGGAATGTGTTGCGGCATGTCCCAACTCCGCGAATAGATCTCGCCGCATATCGTCCAACACAATACATCTAGCCTGATGCCCCGCATCAAGCTTCTTCAAAAGCTCCCCATAAGTGTCCGCCGCCTGAGGCGTACTAGAGCATAGTGATGCCAATTCCGTCACCAACTGATGTCGCATGTGGAGAAATTTGTTACGCGCACGTGAGGACATATTTGTACTCGCTGCATTTAGTTGTCCAATTGCTAAAACACAGTCGTCGTACCTCTTCTCGATCATAAAGCCCTCCAAATCCCACAGACGTTCAGAGAGTTGCACTTCCGCTAGGCATCGATCCCCGTCCTTGTCAATGTCGTTTTCAATATCGCTATCCAGTAGGCCTTCGAAGCGAGCATGCCGTGCAAGAGGCAACGTATCTGCGAACTTTATCGCATCTTGGACCTCATTTTCCACCTCTTGTATAACCTCTGCCAATTCTCCGATCTGAGTGTTGACGATAAAGGCAAGTTGCTGTGCAGCTCTGACATCTTCATTCTTGACAGCTGTCTCCGACAAGCTGACTGCTCTCAGGATTTCTCGCTCGTGAATGCTTTGGAAATCTGCATCTGGATCATATGAGCGCTTCCACAACGAACTTCTCTTTCTTAGAGTACTTGCGGAGCTGTACGAAGCAGGTTGACTAGCTATATCAACATTTGACTTTGTGCTTTCGTCTTCTTTCCGCGGGCGATCGTCAATCTCGCTAGGGGAAAGGGCTACTGGCACATCGTCGTTAAGAAACGGGTCACGTGACGCATGAGTTGAAGGCAACGACGAGAACGAGTCATCGTTTCGCTTCAGAGGTGCCGGCGGGCGCTGAACTTGATGCGGAGTTTCGTCCTCCTTCGATTTTCGACGCGGGAAAAGATGGAAGGGCTTTTGTAGGAGATCGATGGAAATGTTGCGAAATACGCTAGGTTGACGGTCCTCATGGATTGATGCTTCAAGAGGGACCCGACGTCGTCGACGAGACCATATACGGTCGCGCACACCCCGAAGCATGGATGGCATAGTCAATGTCAAATGAGTCGCAATGGCGCACTCGAACTAGAAGGCGGTTTTCCCCGCAGGATGTGAAACTGTAGTTCGTTGCATGTAAGCTCGTGGAGAGACGCACTGTGGTCGTCCCTAATGAACCCAACGTTGCTAGAACTTGACAGCACGATTCTGGTCGATTCAACGCTGAGCTATTCCGGTGCGTACAACGGTGCCAAGAAATTTCCGAACTCCGAGCGCTATACTGCTCGAAGAACCTTCCGCTGCAGGGCTAACCTACACAGGTGCGCGGAGTTGGTTTCCTTCCTTGGATTCCTTTAGCTGAACAGCTTGTGACGCTGGCGATGAACGTGCACCTTCGTGTTCAGGCGCATTCGCCTCTTTGAAGCAAAATGTGCGATACACGTAATGCACGTACGGTCCGAGACAGTGGGAAACCATTATCAGGTATTTTTAGCACAGGAACAACGGCTCGTGTCGATCATCCTGTGTTGTCTTCATATCGTGCGCGGGCTGGTCACCAAGCTGAGGACGTTAATGGACTGAATGAACGGGGATAACTATGCTGCCAGGGATTTCGCTCCCAGGGAAAGCAAAACACTTCGTTTATTGGATGGCTTCGTCATTTGTATGGTTGCATGTGCTGCTGCTGTGCGTACCAAGTCACAATTGCTGTCACAGTAACGCGATCATGACGTCAGTAGAACGAAGTGACGGTTGCCGCTTGCAGCGCGTTCGAAAGTCCTGTAGCTGTTCTTTCTGACATATGTTTGCTTCGATAAGCTTCCATCATTGACTGAGGGCCAGATTAGGACATGATCCGCAGAGCTTTAGTCGAGAGCTTCGTTTTGGAGGCAGCAGGAGACTGAGAAGTAACACTTTCGGTCATACTACGCGGTGCAAGCTTGACGAGAATATGTGGTATGCGGAAATCTCTGATCGCTGGTCACGATTTCTTATCTCGTACACATTCGCAGGGACAAAACTAGTTCTGGCTATACAGATCCTGTGCGACTTGAGTATCGATCCTCTTTTTCGTACATATTAGGCATCTTCGCAATCTTCACAGCTACTTCGGTAACAGAGTTG
>JASCIV010000094.1:0-49274 GCA_030374735.1 Gracilaria caudata
CAGCACTCACTCACTCACCCTCCCACCATCCAAACGCACCGTCAGGCGTGCGCCACGCCGCGCCCCACGCGTGCCGCGCGCGCCGCGCGCGCGCGCAACGCCCGTCACGCACGGCCCACGCGCACCCCACGGGCCGTCCGCGCTCGCTGTGCGCGCCGCGCCGTCCGCGCATGCACGCCCGCACCGCTCGCTGCGCGCGCGCTCACTATAATGTAATCGCGCGGCATCCGCGTTCGTCAGCTCAGCGCGCAACGCCCGTCGTCGAAGAAGTGCTTGCCCGCCCCCGCGCGCAACCGACTTCTGTGTGCCGCCCGTCT
Source organism: Gracilaria caudata (assembly GCA_030374735.1). Taxonomy (NCBI): domain Eukaryota; phylum Rhodophyta; class Florideophyceae; order Gracilariales; family Gracilariaceae; genus Gracilaria; species Gracilaria caudata. Next base: position 318 of record JASCIV010000094.1, read on the forward strand.
GGCCGAAACCCACAGCCAAATCCGCGTTCAGACTTTGTTTCGTAGCGTGCTCCTTTTCTTTTTTTGTCGCGCGCTGTTCTTTCCATGGCCGACACGTTCGAGCTGCCCGAGTGGTTGCTGGATACGGAGCGCGCCGAGCCGTTGAGATTGCCGCAGGCGCTCGCCCAGTTGCTGGAATTGGAGCTGCAGCCGTCCGTCACGCACGCCGTGTCCGCGCTCACGGACGCCAATGTGGCGTGCGCCGTGGTGAAGAAGTCGTCGCCGCAGCGACTGCCGCGCCGCACGTCGGTGTTTCCGTCGCCGCAGCACGCGCTGTCCAAGTCGCGTCGACAGCAACCGCCCGATTCCCGTCAGCGTCACAATGAGATGATGCGCAAGAACCGCCACAAGTTCAACGCCAAGTTTGAGCAGCTCGCCGCGCTTCTGCGCTCGTACGAGCTGTCCAGCACCACGTACAAGCCCATGAAGAACAAGATTCAGACGCTGGAGCGCGCCATCTTCCAGTACGCGCTCATGCAGACCAACAACGCGCGCTTCCGCTCGCTGCTCACGTTCGCGCCCGACGCGGCGCCCGTGGTGGTGGCCGAGTACGCGCGCACGTTCGCGGCCATGCCGTCGCTGTCGCACGCGTGCGAGCAGCTGCTGTGTCATGTGTGCGCCACGCACGACTGGAAGTACGCGGAGGTGTGGGTGCGCGACGCGTCGCAACAGCGCTGCTACAACTATTCGCTCAAGCACGCGCTCATCCCGCCCAACAACATGCCGGACACGCGCGCGCGTCTGTCGCGCTTCGCGGCCGTGAGCAAGGGCGGCGGCGCCGATCCGTTCCTGCTGTCGCAGGCGGTGTTCCCGGCGCCGGTGTGGATCCCGGACCTGTGCAAGCAGCGAGCGAACAGCAGCCGTGCGCGCCACGCGGCCACGGCGGGCATCACCACCGCGCTCATCGTGCCGGTGTTCGTGAGTGGCGCACGGAACGGCGCCGTGGTCAACACGGTGCCGGACGCCATTCTCACGCTGATGCACGCCAACGACGAGCTGTTGTCGTTCACTAACCTGATCCGGCCGTACGACTCGGCCACCATCACCGAGCTGCTGCACCTGGTGTCGGCGGTGGTCAAGTCGCGCGCCGCGCCGTCGTCGTCGTCGTAGCCGTTTTCGGATGGCTTTTGCTTGTTGTTGCTTCGCGTCTTGTGATAACTTGCCTTTTTTGTGTCGCTTCCTCTTTTTTTTTGAACATACATGTTTAATTTCACTTTGCAATAAAGCATCAACTTGATGAACACTGTCAGAGCGCGCCAACGCCATCACCTGTTTGGAACATTCTCGTCTTCCTCCATGAGGTCGCATGAGCGCATCATGAGCTTTTACGGAAAAAAAAAAAAAAGCAATAATAAGAGTTTGGCGCACCTTCTGTCCCTTCTGACCTTCTTCCACCGCGTTCAAACCAATTTCCAAACTGATTCCATTCCAAAAAAAAAAAGAAAGACAGCAACGTGAAGAAAGAGTGCAAGCGTGTTCTGTGTTTGTGGCCTGTTTCCGAGCACACTTCAAAACTCTTGAGAGCCGCTTGTTGACAACAAATAGAAGGCACATTACCGCCAGAACACTGCCAACTGCGACGCACCGAGGTGCAACAATAATAAATAATAACAAACTCGCGAGCCGCGCGCGCGCAGTGCACACGGGTACCAAGGGTACCAAGGGTACGTTGCGCTGTGGATGACTTGCAGCGATGTGCAGACTGCGCGCAGCGGCGCGCTTTTTGGCGCGCTGTTTGAGAGCTTCTGAATTGATAGTGAATGGTTACGCCAGCCGCAGAGAAATTGGGTGCAACACAGAACACTTCTGTGATGAGGCGAGTCTCGAGTGGACTATCGATAAGCGCCAGTTTTGTGGTGCGTTCTTTTTTTACTCTGCCACCATCGTGAACGGCGTGCGCGTTGAGAGTTCCATGTGCTCTCAAGACACGGAAGCGATTGAACATGGTGTCGTATCGCTTTTGGGCAGGTGGAAGCAATACAGGATCGTATGTTTAAAGAAAGCGAAAACGCTTTTGGGGGTACGTACCACGCAATGGTCCACCCTTGTCGATATGTGCGTTTATGCTCTCATCCTTTTCTTTTTTTTGGTTCACGCGCGGCGATAACGCAGGGTTTGTTGTCGGCAGAAGCGCGCGATCTCGAGATTTGTCATGTTCGAACACACCAACGCATTCGTTGCTGCGCGTTTTTGGCGCGCAACATGATGTTTGATGTTGGGAGTGTGGTGGCGGTTGTGGGCGCGTGGTGAAAAATGAGGCGCTCAAAAAAGGGCGTTTGATGCTCGAAACCATGAGGTTGAATTTTGCACAGAGCTATGACGATTTCGGCGGTTTGGTGTATGTTACTGCTTATGTGCACCGACAGAGTGCTCGGTGGGGGTTCCGCCCCCCCCTCTTTTACGGAAGTGTTGCCACTTGACAGTGCCTTCGTACGGCGCCTTAAACCCTTAATTGATGGCGGGTTGTTGCCGTTTGGTTGGGTGTGCGCGCAGACAGGCGCGGAAGGGACTGTGTGTTGCGGGTGTAACCCCCAGGGACGGAACAAACTTTTTTTCTGTTTGAGGAGGACTGTCAATGGCGCACGAGGAATGGCCCCGGACAAGGTGTGTGTGATTTGGGACGTTATCCCTGGGGGCTGCCTCTCTCGCTCGCTTTGAGAACACAAACGAAGAGTGCGCGCATTTTAAGGCGTACGTCATGAGAAGTTGCAGCCACAACTAACATTGCGCTGATTCGAGAGAAAATGCGCAATGGCACGGAAGAGAGGCGGAGATAGAGAGAGAGCGCGAGAGATAGGGAAGATAGATACGGTGGACACGTCACGTGCGGGGGTGATCGATGAATGATCGAACAAATGTCAGCAGCGCACGCTGTGATTGGATGCCAAAGTGGTGAGTTACGGTGCGTTTTTTTTTTCTCGAAGGTGAGAAAGCTTTGGTGGCTGGAAGTGCTCAGTGGTAACGAAGAATCTTCTTCGCTGGGGTGCCGCCGTCTCATGGAAGAACGAACGCTGTTTCATGTTAGATCGCATCGACGACAAACCGTTTTTTCTTTTCTCTCCGCGTCGCATGCATGAGAGCGGGGATACAGCGACAACTTTTGAGAAGCGCTGCTACAAAGCCACCGCGTCTTTCTTTTGCGAGTTACGTGCAGGGGGGGGCGGTGAGTTGTTCCAACGTGTGGCACCAACGGCAATAACATGAGCTCTCTCGCTTCCTCTTCTTCGCGCGCGCCGCGCGCGCACATGCCAGCGTGACGCTTCGCGGGTGCCAAGCGCGCAACACCGCGCCACGTAACACACGGCGGCGGGTGCGCGCGCACCGCCGCGCACCGCCGCGACGCATTTGTGTGGGTTGTGTGCGCTGCGTTGCGATGCAAAGCGCGCCGTGCAAAATGGGTGGAGCTCGCTCGCCGCATTGCCACGCGTGCCGCACCGTGGCCGTTGCTTCCCGCTGCGGGTGGCTGCGCCACTGCAGCGCTCCATTCGCGCCGCGCGTGTCCTCGCAGATCCGCCGCTCGTGCGCGCGTGCTCGATCTGCACTGCAGATTCCGCAGCGCTTCAGAAAGCTGCCGCATTCAATTCACACCCACCGCGCAACGTCGTAGAGAGGAGGGGGTGTCGTTCGTTTGTTGTTACTGCCTTTCTTCGTCAAGATGCTTGTGCACGCGTCTGCGTTCTGCGCGAGCACGCTGTTGCCCAACCTGCTTCCCGCAGCCAGCTGCGCTGCTCGCCAGAACGTATCGTCGTTCCGTCCGCGATTCGTGCCGGTGAAACGCCCATCGCGCAGCACTCAACTCAGCGTTGTGCGCACCAGATGCGCCGCCACTGATAGCGTTTCAGCGCCGGAACAATCGTCGCTCGTGCAGCGCGAGGACGTGGTCACCGTCGCGTTCGTCGCTCACATCGACCATGGAAAATCCTCCATGTGCGACGCGTTGCTCAAGGGCGCCGCGTGTTTTCGGGACAACCAGCACGTGGAGGAACGCGTCATGGACGGAATGGACCTTGAAAAAGAGCGCGGCATTACTATCAACGCCAGTGCGGCTAGTCTGGTGTACAACGGAGTCAATGTTCAGATTTTGGACACGCCTGGACATGCCGATTTTGGAGGCGAGGTGGAGCGCGTTCTCAATATGACCGACGGTGTTTTGCTGCTGGTTGACTCGGTCGAGGGTCCCAAACCGCAGACCCGCTTTGTGTTGAAGAAGGCCATTGAACTCAACAAGAAGATCTCGCTCATTATTAACAAGATGGATCGACCTCAGGCGCGTCCAGACTACGTCGTCGATGCTACTTTTGACCTCATGGCCGAACTGGGCGCCACGGATGAGCAGATGGATTTTGAAATTGCGTACGCTTCTGCTATTAATGGCCAGTCGGCATCTGAGCCGCATGCTTTGGAGGATAATATGCACGCAGTCTTCGACCTTATCCTCAAGTTTCCGAGACCAAGGGTGGCTCTGGATGCGCCCTTGCAGCTGCAGGTGAACAACGTCACCTACGATGAGTTCAAGGGACGTCTTGTATCGGGTAGAATCAACGCAGGCGTGCTCAAAAAGGGGCAGTCGGTGGTTGTCTGCCATCCCGAAAAAGATGACCTTCGCGGGAAAGTTGCGGAGATTTTTGTATACGACAAGCTTGGAAGAGCTTCGGTGGAACAAGCCACGGCTGGAGATATCGTCATGTTCTCCGGACTCGCAAAGTTCGAAATTGGAGACACCATTTGTTCCCCGGATGCTGTGAATCCGTTGCCCCCTATTTCTGTTGAGGAACCTACGGTTCGCATGTCGTTCATGGTGAACACTTCGGAATTTGCCGGCCAGGAGGGCAAGTATGTCACTTCTCGAAATATTCGCGATCGTCTGGACAAGGAACTTGAACGGAATGTGGGTCTCAAGTTGGATTTGGAACGCTCTTCTCCGGAGTGTATTGAGGTTTGTGGGCGTGGGGCGCTTCATCTTACAATTCTCATTGAGACCATGCGGAGAGAAGGCTTTGAGTTTATGATTGGGCCTCCGACCGTCATTACCAAGCTGGTGGATGGAGTCAAGCATGAGCCTTTCGAACAATTTGAAGTTGAAGTTCCCGAGCAATATATGGGATCTGTGGTTGATTTGCTTGGTCGCAGAAAGGGCGAAATGACCAACATGACCGGCGCCAACTCTGAAAACATGGCTAGTGTCACATACATGATGCCTACCAGAGGGTTGCTAGGCGTGAAGAACGCTCTGCTGACCGCTACGAGAGGCACTGCGGTGATGAACTCCCAGTTTGAAGGATACCGTCCCTATGCTGGCGAGATGGAGGGTAAGGAGAACGGCAGTCTGGTCGTCTACGAAACTGGCAAGGCCACCACGTATGGACTTGAGGCCGCTCAGGATCGTGGGCGTCTTCTCATCAAGCCCGGAGAGAAGGTTTATAAGAACCAAATATGTGGCATTCATCAACGCCCCGGTGATTTGCCTGTGAACATTTGCAGGGTTAAGGCGCTCACCAATTATCGCTCAGCTACTAAAGAGATCAAGGGTGGCATGCAGGGATTATTGGAGTTTTCGCTTGATGACGCTATTGAATATATTGGACATGATGAGGTCGTTGAGGTTACTCCGGAGAGCGTTAGATTGTCGAAGAGGGCTTCTTTGACGAAGAAAAAGAAGTAGGTTGCCGTTCTTTTCATTGGAGTTCCCAGTTGTTTTGCTTATACTGTTTTGATGGTTAGGCTTGCGTGCCGGTTTTATATAAAAGTTTTGTGTGAAGTGGTCATGTTCTTTTCCACGCTGTCATGAGTGGTGGTTTGGTCTTTGATCAGCGCTAGTAACGGGGCTGGAAATCTGATCGTACTCCCTCGGTATCGCCGTCGATTTCAACACTCAACGCAGTGAATCGAAGGATGTGAAACCTATTTTCCCTCAAAGGTATCAGGCCAGTTGTTGATGATCTCTCAGAGGAATAAGTCCTTGGGGTCTCGAAGAGGGGAAGAGTGCGATACAAATTCCATCGTGAAGACGAGTCATGTACCTCGTTCAGTGTCCCTGATCTGCAGCGCAACTTACATCCGTTCTTTGTATAGTACCATCGTATCGATGTTAGTGTATATACAGGATATCGGATGTCATCATGACGTTGACAGCGGTTCCCTCGTATATCAAAAATTAGGCACGACTACCATGTTTATTGTAGTGTCAGGGTGGGCGAGTATGCCGCAACCAGTGTCAAGGGGGGCGAGTAATACTCGCCGAGCATGCTGCAACCAAAATCGGAACGACCAGCGGGACCCATCAAAAACACCATCACTCTTCAGGATATCAGAAGCACGGGGTTGAAATATTGGCCCAGCAAAAGCTGTATTACAATTGATGATAAGAGGTTCGGAAGTTTTGCTCAGATAATCCTGACCTTTTTTGTTCGCATGCTTTCCAAAGTCATGGGCCATAAGCTAAAGTCAGAGAGCTCTTGGGCGAAGGGCCATAGAGAAAAAGATGTTAAGGGATTCGACTGTAGTCCAGAGCATCTCACCTTGCGAACCGTGGAGCGGAAGCATACCTCAATCTGCTATCTCACTGTGCGATTTTTCATTTCTCTCGTACAATATCTCATGTGGTAACGCTGTGCCTTTTCGGGATCTACTAACCCCTACTGAGCAATGACTACTTTCTTACCTGAGAGCAGTCGTTCAAAACAGACAGTGCAAGGTGTAAATCCCGTCCGCATTGCTACGATACTTTTCGCTCTCTTCGTTATCCTCATGACGTTAAGAGATTCTGGAACGCCTATAGAGGACATCACAGGCACTTTTTCCGGTTTTAACAATTCTATGCTCGGGGATGAGTCAGAGGCCAAGACCTCAAATTTTGTGGCCAACACACAGGATCACACTGAGGACAACACAGAGAATGCCATTGAAGAGAACACTAAGGACAAAGTCGACCCTTGGCCTAATACAAACGCTGAGGAGTTCAAACCTGTCGCAGCCAAGTCCTTTCACATGAATGACTTCACAGAAAAGAAGGCATCAGATAGCCACATCGACTATCGCCCTCCGCCGTGCACGCAGTCAGAACCTGGGAAACAAAACTTTCTTATGGTTTTCATGGGACATAGTGCTTCTTCGGCCATTCTGTCCGAATTGAAGCAACACTCGCGCTTTTTCATCACCGTACCAGAGCCCATCGACCATCCGCCCTACGAATTCAATTCCGAGCTGGGCCTCCAATACGCTGATGAATTCTTTCAAAACTCGTCTTCGACCGGAAAAATCGCCGGTTTCAAGATGCGTCCATGGCACATTCTGCATGCAGCAGACGAATGGAAAGCTCTTATAAAGAAGCACAATATTCGCTTGATATGGCAGTATAGGATTAATGTCTTTAAGCAAGCCGTAGGCGAGTACACTGCGAGGTACATGAATGACAGCTCAGCTATTGAAGGAATTGATCACACAATGGCAGAAGAAGATCGGTGCAAAATCGGTGTGGGGTGTCAATTCCGAATTGATAACGTGTCACGGCTTCACGATCTTATGGTGAACTTCATTGAGAACAACAGACAGATTCAAGATGCCGTGCAGCTCCTCTCAGATCCTAGTGAAAAAGAGCAATGCCTAATTCCGGTTACATATGAAGATTATCTATATAACAGAGAGACAACGATGCGAAAGCTTCTGACTTTTCTCGACGTCCCATTGGAAGACCATTCACCGTTCAGGAAGAAGGCTACAAGCGACAACATGTGCTACGCTCTTCTAAACTTTTACGATGAGATATGCGAGGCCTTCTTCCGATGTTCCAAATGGAGAGCAATGCTACATGACCCTCGAAACTCCTGCACATGCTCTTTATCCAAAACCGCAGGACCATCGAGTTCTGGTCCTCTTTGTCCAGAAGTGAGTTGAGAATTCTTAGAGGCAGAGGCTTTGGAACATTCGTGATAACGTGCTCATGCCATCGTATCTCCTAGCTCGGTTACACGCTAAACAGAGTGGCACCGTCGCATGTTGCTTCTCTTCGGCCACATATTTGAGACGCAGTACCGAAACGCTCGAGCTGATTTGGAGCACTCATTGAGAACACATGACGGTACGAGAGCAAATCTTTGTTCACTTCAACAACTCAAAAGCAGTTCCGTCAATGGTCTGGGCTGAGGTGTCGATATTCAAGATTTGTACCCGTACTTTTGACCCAAGTGCCACAATAGATTTAGCAGCTGCAAGGATTATTTGATTTCGGTTTGCAGTATTCTCCTTGTCGGCATCAGCCCCCATGTCGTTCTTCTCTACAGAATGACTAACTTTCAGTATGTCAGTAAGCAGTTTCCCAGAGACCGTTGCCATGGTAGATAGACCTGTTCCTTCTAGTGATAAATCCATTTTCAAAGTAGATGATCTTGTGAGAGTTGTACTTCTTACTTTTCCTCTAACCACAGCGAATTTGCTTCCTGCTACAGCACTCTGCTGCGCGCAATGTGCTGAGAACGACTCAAAAAGCGCACTTCTCCTGCGCTCTGCGACAGTTTTCTCACCGGCTGTATGGCGTTTGGCTAACCATTCCCGTAGCTCAGCCATCTGACGTCTTCCAGCAGGTTGTTTGCCAAACAGTACGCTTTTGATTTGCCTCTGTACAGCTAAGTCTGCGTACCTTCGCAAAGGGGCAGTTCCACATCGCGCAACGTAAGAGGCGGCATCACGGCCTTCCGGAAGACAAACCCTGTTTTGCCTTGCAAACTGTCGTATAAGGCTACCGGCTGAAGTAAGAATGTCGTCTACAACCCCGTGTGCTCCATTCGATTGGAAGTCGACCACTCTTGCCACTCGAACGGATTTGGAACTCGACTTGTCTTTAAGCTTAACGAGTCGAACGGAGGCTATTGATTTTGAATCCATCACATTCCCTTCAGACCCTGCGAGTTTACCCAAGGCATCTCCACCTGGTTGTTCCCGCTTCCGACGAAGGCGACGACTGTCAAGCTTGTTTGCAAGATGTGGGGCTATCCTTGCCATCAGTCTCAAGTCCTCTACTTCCTCCACGTTGACCCCCCAGGCTTGAGCATCTTTCTTGAGCAAAGCGTCAAACTGCTTGTAACTGATTCTCTTGACCGGGGGGACGATAGATGGGAATAAGTCCCAGGCAAGTACCGAGTCACTTTCAAACTCAAAGTCAATCTGAACGGTAATGGCTTCAGTTGGGAGATGGGTGCTGAAAGAAGCAGCCTCCATAGCCGCAGCGGGTAGCATATAAAGTGGTCGAAGTGGAAGGTAGAGGCTCATGCCACGTTCCCTTGCTAATTCATCGATAGAAGATCCGGGCTTCACAACCTCATCAACATCTGTGACGTGCAACAGGAACCTTGCATGTTTTCCATTATCAAGTATCTGAACGGAGAAGGCGTCATCTAGGAAACGAGAGTTTTTGTCATCGATACAGTACGTTCTAAAAGGTCTTTGCCCTACCGCTTGCAACTGACGTCGATGCTGCTTTGGTTCGTTTTTCGTCTCTAGCTTATATAGCAGAGCTCGTCTCTTGCGAGAGGCAGAACGTATTTGTCTTGCATCGTCTAGAATCGACGGGGGAAAAGCCCATTCTCGATTCGCTGACTTCTTTTCCCGCCAGGATTTGCCCGTTGAGGTTTCAGATACAGAGGCAGGGGACGATTCATCTATGGTTCCTTTCTTCCCAACATTTGTTTGTGGTGAACCCGTTGACCAAAACTCCAAATCTAAGAGCAAATTTGTCGCCCCACCATCTGTGGGATTGTAGCCTAACGATTCTAGTGCGGCAGCTGCCTTCCCTTTTGCATGGCCCCCACCCGCTGCAACTAATTCAATTTCTCTGAGAATGTCCAGTTGTTCTCCTGACCAAGCCGCAGGACGACGGATATTACCATCAGAAGGATTCTCAAGAATCATATTGCACACATCAACGAATGAACATCGGCTGCGAGACTCGACAACAGAACGTGGCAAGGCACGCCAACCTGAGCCTGGAGCAGCTCTCTTGAATCGAGAGGTGTCTGACGCCAATAGAATGCTTGCTGCTGCCGTAATGGCTGCCTGATGCTTACGGCCGGCTGAGGGGGAAAGAGGAAACTGCGAAAGAGCTATTTGAAAAGAGTCCTGACGAGCGTTCGGGTTGCCCTTCGGAATTTTGCGCATATTAGTATATGTATTCGACAGATCAAGGCTTCGAGGAGGGGAGTTTCGCAAGAAGCTGAGTCCCATTTCGACTGCAGAAGCAAGACCCTTGGGGGAGGAAGGCGTTATGGACTTGGGCCATACAGAGATAACTTCGCCGAAACTAATCTTCGATGCTTCCAGAGCCCAACTGTCCGTGTCAGAAATTTGGACAATGTTGACTTCGATGGCTTTTTCAGATATAGAAGAAACGAATGCGAAGCGGACTTCACCCTTGCGCCACACTTCCAGTACTGAGCCAGCATGAAGTTGTTCCGTCCAGTTTCCAGCTCCAAGGCGGTCCTCAGGTGCCAAAGTACAATTCGCACTTTCTTCAGTAAGGGCGCATCGAGGTTGGAGAACACTCTTTACATTTTGGAAATGCCCAAACAAGGGAGCGGAAGATGGCCGCGAGGCTGTTGAGGAAAAGAAGAGAGAACGATTTGGAATCCCATGCGAATATCGACATATGTGGTTTGCACTTGATTGTACAGGACGCAACGAACCAATCGGAAAGGTGGCGACGGGGCAAAGACTTACAAAACAGAAAGACTTTGGGCATCCAAGTGCTTTGGTAGGACTTTTTCCTTTCAACATCGAGATCATGAGCAGCGGTCAAGTCTGAGAGACGTTAATTGCGATTAGACACAGGTGAAACGGTTTCGCATGGAGCTTGCTCGCATCCCTTCTGAGCGTCCCTCTGTTCAGAAACAGAAGATGTAAATGATGAACAAGTGCTGTGCTAAGGGTGTGAAGGATGCTCTCAGACCTGTCTAACGTGCCGTCGTAAACGAGTATCCCTCATAGATGTCCTTCTCTGGACACCAGAGATAGATCATGTGAACAGACAGACAGCCTTCTCGAATCTATCCCCTTTTGATGATCTCCTCTGGAACAGCAGCAATCTGATCTCTTATTGGAAAGCGTGACACGTATTACCTGTATCTAACCGTTATACCTTGACAGTATCTTGGCGGATATTTTGTCTGTGCTGCATGGCGGTTTTTGTGAGAATTATTATTGTACGTAAGATACTCATCCGATGAGACTGCTTCATCCTTTTCGAAGCCCGTCCTGACTTTGAGCGAAGTTCGCTCACACTCGTAGATAAAACGAAGTTTATTGGGGATACGGATAACCAACCCTGCAACGGTCTTACCATTCGTAGTTACTGTCCATTTCCGATGATGGCGTAGCTTGACCTAAGTGCAGACACGTTTGTGCTCAGACTTGAATGTTTTTGCATTCTAAAGCCCAGCTCTGGAGTACAAACCGATCATGCTACGACTTGGACGAAGAGTCTTAGGGCACCAGCAGTAAACCGTCGGCGTCTCGCAAGCGCCGTAAACGTAAGCTTGAACGCATCCGAGAACAAACTGCTAAAGCAAGTCATCAACACTACTGCTTTCCTAAGTCAAAAGGGGCTAGATGAACAAGGGTGATCGAACCCGGGAATCATATTGTGCCGCCTGGAGAGCGTTAGCTGATGTCTATGCAACGCCTTTCGTACCGCGTTGGTGATGGAAGAACTTTCTAGATACGAACTGAACAACATCGCAAAACCTTCAGCGACGTGCAAATTTCCATTGAGCTGCGAAAGGACACAGGGACACGGAGCTAAGAGCCATCGATCTTACAGAGTACGCTCGCTGTACGCCGAATTGTCAAGCATGAAACATTGCGATTTGCTGACGATCGCTTCAAGGTATCAAGCGGTACCGTCGTACAATATAATGTAGAATTATTCGAGAACCGCGAGTTGTAGTACGAAAACGACGGGTCGCGACCGTTCTTTCCATTCCAACTCTGCCTTCGTGGCTTATGCTTGAAGCCAAAAGTACCGACAATTGCCTTGAACTTACAAGTTTATATCAATTCAACCCTGGTCAAAAGCAGATAATTCCGTCAAGACCAAATGCTTTGCATTTGACGTTAACTCCTGTTTTGCGCCCCATTGCTTTATTTCTCGCACCAATTCTAACACATACTGCTTCCAGTATGACGGTACACGACCATTCAGTTAGTCCATCCCGCCGACACCTCTTTCTTTCAGGCTCGATATATCACATACCTTCCGATTGTTCCGTTTCAACTTGCCACATCTACTGAGAATATTACGAGGTTCCTTCTGATCCCCCTCTTGATCTTGAGTCGATAACCATGAACCCAGAACAACAGCAATCTTCTCATTATGCTGCCCATCAAACACAACTGCCAAGACCAGCCGAGGCAACGTACCCATCAACATGGACTTCTTCACATCCACAACAACGCTATGAATCAGCACCAGCGACGTCAGCTACGCTCACCATCGTAACGATGAACGTATATGCAGTCCCTTGTGCGTACACAGTGAACAATGAACCGTTGTACTTGCAGTATGGCAGTCATTCTGCTGCGGAGGCAGCCCAGTCGGCTGCCTTCCTCGGACAAAGATATTGGCATCTGAAAAACCAACCGACAACAAGGGAAGACTATGGTTACTCGCCAGCGGCTATGAATCGGCCTTCAAGAGGTTATGACCCAACCCAAGCTCACGCAAACGATCGCTACGAGCCGTATGAGTCTGGAAGTGTCTCGCGGCCCCAGCCGACATATGAGTACCAGTATCCCTCAAGTGATGCCCAAGCAAGAGCAAGGGAACTCAACACTGCTGCACCTCGTTCAATAGGACATGAGGTGCAGCAGCAACCGCCACCTCAGCCCCAAAGAACATATCCAGAACCCGAGGTTGCCCGAAGCGTAGTGCCAGACATTCCTCGCCCCCCACCTGTTTCAGTTGCTAAAGATAATTTCAATGAGCAACATCCCGGGTCTCTTGTACATGCAACACAAGTTAACAGAAACGTCAACCGCGAAGCAGAAGACCGTTGCAGTGGTCGAAGTGGACGAGACCCAGGAGCAGATGCAGGCCTTCCAAAAGAACAGAGTTCCAACCATGACAGTGGTGACATTCACGATTCATCGCATCGTCCCATGAGTGTTCCGGATCTCTCACACCCGAACGACACTAGTGTTAAAACTCTCGAGTATGCAGACAGCGATAGACCGTCCAGATCAAGAGGTTCTAAGCGCTTTTCTGAGGGTCTATCAAATGAAACGGAGGGGCGCTCAAAGAGAACTCGTCTGCATTGGACCCCGGAGCTGCATGAATCTTTTTTGGCAGCCGTTGGTAAGCTCGGTATTGAAAATGCAGTGCCTACGTCTATTATTCGAGAAATGGGGGTTGTAGGGTTATCCAGAGAGAATGTGGCGTCTCATCTACAGAAACATAGAAGTAGTTTAAAAAAGGAGAAGGAGGAGGCTGAAAAGAAGGAACTTCTTGAGACCTTGAGAAGTTTTATGCAAAGTGATCCAAATAATCCACGCAAGAATCTGTCAGATGAAGATGTCTTGAAGGAGGCTGCAGAAAGACAAAGGTATCGAAGGTATGAAAAGAAAGCAAACTCTCAAGCTCCTGTTAGAGGAGATTCGAGTCATGCAAAAATGCATCGCATATCTGGCAAAGAGCACCGAGAACCAACGAAAGGTAGCACTAAAAGGTAATTGTAGAGATCAGTAAGGGTGCAAAGAATAAGGTGACCACTCCTGGGCTTGACGGAGCTGTAGCGATTATTTTCGGTTTTTCTGCTATGGTTTGTGCAGAGTCTGTATGTTGGCGTGGACATCGAAGAGAAGTCCAGTTTGCTCAGAAGTTGAGGTCTTCGGAGTTATTGCCAATCCGAAGGTGTACGAAGGTACTTCAAATCAAATTGTACCTCTTCCATCTCGGGCGCGTGTTTTATGCGTTTCAGTGACACTCCATTGAAGAAGCCGTACCTGCGCACCTCCTGAGGAAGGCCAGTGATTTGTTTCAATTGTCTTTCCTATCGTGAGAAAATGCTTGCAACCGTACTGTAACAAAATTACTACTACATGGATAGAGTTCGCAATGTACTCATTACGTCCAAATTTGTCGATAAGTGCGTTCCGCCCCCCTCAATATGTGCCCGTGCGCCAACCGAATAAACAATGGAGTTCCTGGCGCGAAGCGGGTTGTATTTATGCTGTGAACGGGCCCTTGCAAAGACCCACCAGATCACAGGAGGAACTAGCGAACGAGGGAGCAAAATGCAGACAACGCAGGCTGACAAAGACTGACAAGATCAGAGCAGTACGGATTCAGCATAGTTGATATCATGTGCGACATGGAGTGGAATCTTTGTGTGTAGAGAAATAACAAGCTGCTTTGTCCATATGGTGATTCTCTGTGGTTTAGAACCTGTAAGCTAGAGGAACCCAAACGAATAAGAAGACCGAAGATTTGGGTGTAGAACCGCGTTCGGTCGCGTCTGCGCAATGATTGCGTGTTGGGAAGTTTAATTTGGCAACGGCCATCAGTCCCCTTAGTTCTTCACCGCAAGTCTGCTTCACCGCTGCGTAACCCACACTGGTACTGTACATACATATCTCCGCGACAAAACAAGTCATTTGTTGTTGGCCAAATATCGATTGTCTCCGATAACGGCTACCCTTGGTACCCTTCTGGTTACCACGCGATTACTGTGACCGGCAGACTGTCTCGCTTTTAAATTTCTGTTGAGTCAACTGATCTGGCAGCACGAAGACACTTCCTGTCACTCTATTCAAAACTAGCGGCCCTCTTGCGAGATCCTTTCACTCAACAGCAACAACTTCACTAACTTAATAACTTACTGCATCAGATTAATATTGAATTGTAAAATGCCGGTATCAACACAACTCCTGCTCGTTTTACTGCTTAACCTGAGAGTACAATGCGCAAGAATCGGTATCAGGAAGACTGGAATCGGTCCGATACAGTTGTGGGCGGATAAAGGTCCGCAAGGACCCTTCAACGAGACCTTCAACCTTGACATTCAACGGAGCCCAAGCGTCTACCATTATGATCATCCCGAAATTTCATCACGTCCACTTATGGATTCAATGGACTTGTACCAATCTCAAAGTCCAGAAGATCCCAGGGCTTCCGGTTTATTGGAGGCCGATGACCTTGATCTTGACTACCCGTCTCCTGGCCCGGAAGAGATCGTGATTGTCAGTCTTGTGGAAACAAGTGCACAGGATTTCGTCCTCCCTTCTGTTGAATCAGCGGCTTTATCGAACTTCGATCCCCAGGCATCCGAAGCCCCAAACCTTGAATTCATGCTGCCATCTTCTGATCTCAGTCTCCAGCCATTCGAAACCCCTGACTGTGGGGTTTTACCATCTCGATCTCCAGCTTCGTTTACCGGTATTGGGATTTCCGCATCGACAACCGGTTCATCAGAAACACTTTCCGGTCGAACTGCTCCTTCCCGAGTTGCGGGCATCACTGCTGCACTCTTAGTCGTGTTCGCAACGTTGACGACTATCGTGATGATCGTCCTCTACGGAAGAAACGTCAATCCGTACAGACCGTTTATCACGGGAGCCTCATTGTCCGAAGAGAGTTTCGACTTTGCCCGGGAAACTGTTCCGGAAGTATCAAATGACGTCTATAATTCCGGTGAATCAAATAGCCATTCGAGAAGGTACGAGGCGACAAGTCTCAACCGAGATATCGAACCTGCTAAACGACTCGAAGCAGCGAAACTTCTTGAGGATATACCAGACCGACACTGCAGGTAACATTTCCATTACGTACAATTAAGAGTATCCTTCAACAGCTGCTCGGCCCAGGAAGCGCTTCCTTCTGTTAA
Organism: Gracilaria caudata; assembly: GCA_030374735.1. Taxonomy (NCBI): domain Eukaryota; phylum Rhodophyta; class Florideophyceae; order Gracilariales; family Gracilariaceae; genus Gracilaria; species Gracilaria caudata. Next base: position 16,223 of record JASCIV010000094.1, read on the forward strand.
CGCTTTTGGAGAGATCTAACATTAACCCGAGAAGGGGGCTTGGATTTGCCGATAATTGCTAGATACTGACTTCATTCAAATTCTAATTGACTTTCATAGAGAATCACTCCTAAAAGTTCTCAGAATGGGCATACTATCTTGAAAACTGACGCTCGTCTCCTTCTTTTCGCTTTCCGTAAGGATTCGAAGCTGAAAATGCATGACCAGTGTTCTTTTGTCTTATTATTTCGCGAAGTTTGTGCTGTTGTCCTCGATACCCCTTCCCGAGACCACCTCCTCCACCACGGCGGTTTTGCCCTTTGCTGCTGCCCATAATGTTAAGGTTAACCCTGGGAGGATTATCGAAACAAAAGCTCGCTGCAACTGCATTGAGATCTAACTCATGTACGTTGAAAATATCTTTCACTGCATGACTTGCGTATGCTTGAAGATATGAGCGGTAAGCATCCTTGGCAGATCGATTTAGGGCATAATTAGTAGATATCAGCTTCTCAAGCTGAGGTTGTACCTTTGCAAGCTTCTTTTCTGGGAACTCGTACTCATTGAGAGGCACCTTCGCGGCTTTGAGGTGACGCAAAAACCCAAGTTCTGAAGGTAGTAGGAATAGCAGGGCTTTTCCCTTCCCATCAACACCACGGGCCGTTCTTCCAACGCGATGAATATATTCCTTTGGCTCGTCGGGCGGGTCAAACTGTATGATCCAATCCACGGCGGGGATGTCCAGGCCACGTGCAGCTACATCAGTACATATGAGAATGGCAGTACTGGCATTGCAAAACTTGTAGAAAGTTGTCGTTCGTTTGTTCTGCTTTTGGCGCCCATGGAGGTCCATGACTGGTATATCAACATGGTTGAGGAGTTCATAATAGAATTTCACAGCGTTGCAGCTAGACATGAAGACAATGATCTTCTTCTTGAGATTCCTTCGGAGGAAGGTGTAGAGCAGCAAGAAACGCTTTTCGCTCTGAATGATAACGTATCCTTGCTCAAGACCTGCGACAGTGGATACTTCTTTCTTGTCGTGCACTCCTATGTACACGGGCCTGTTTCTGAAAGAAACCCTCACCAAATCTTCGACTTTTGTTGTCTGGGTCGCAGAAAACAGCATAGTTTGGCGTTTCTTGGGCAGGTACTTGATGATTTGGTGCATTTCCTCTTCAAAACCAATCTCTAGGCATCTGTCAGCTTCATCAATTACTAGTACCTGAAGATTTTTGAACACAAAACCAGGAGTGTTCTGCAGGTGATCCAGCAGCCGCCCTGGAGTGGCAATAAGAATCGCAACGCCCTTCTGAAGTTTATCAGCCTCTGCCTTTCTATTTGCACCTCCCATTACAATACCATGTGTTTGAGAGTGGTATTTGCATATATCCGTGACAACACCATAAATCTGAAGAGCAAGTTCTCGGGTCGGAGAAATCACTACCGCAGCTGTTCCATTCCGATTAGTCCACTTCACGCGGAAAAGCAGTTCAATGACGGGAATAAGAAATGCTAAAGTTTTTCCAGAACCAGTTCTGGCTGCGCCAAGAACATCTCGCCCAGACATTCCGTGCGGTATGGATCGTGCTTGTACCTCGGTCATGCGTTCAAACTTCATGTCCTTCAACGCGTTTAAGGTCTTCTCGGATAAATTGAGCTCTTCGAACTTTCTCTTGGTCAGTACTCCGTCAGTAGCGACGTCCTCTTCGTTTACCTTTGCAACTTCCATTGTACTGGGATTCCTCCCTTTTTTAAAGCTGGTCGAGTTTTCTGGTTCTTGAATCTTGGCAGCCGCAGCAGGAGCATCGGAGATTTCTGCGCCCCGATCTTTTACGCCCTTTCTCGGAATATTGCTTTGAAGCCCCTTTGCATTGGGAATAGTTTCATCAGGGAGTGCTTCCAAATCCAAATTCGCATTTCTGCTGTCTTTCTTAGCTTTCTTGTGTCGTTTCTTCTCTATTTCCGACTCATCTTGCTTGCGTTTTCGAGACACCATATCTTTGTGCTTGTATAGTCTTATGAAGAGACAGCTGTTCTCACTTGAGGTCCAACTATTAATTATCCAAACCAGCAAAAACCTGAAACAGGACGTTTCCAACCTCCTTACCCTGATGGTCGAGAGACTAAGCCGAGCTGCGTAGTGCACACTGGCAAAACAAGACGAAAGTTAACGAAGGCTGAAGCCGAAAATGAAACTGAAGGGAGCGAAATTGGCCCTATAGGACTGATACGAATGCAGTCGGAAGTGCGTGCAGGTATAGAAAGTCCCCCTCGACCAAGAAGAATAAGGCCTCTGTCTGCCTCGAATTCTACCTTCGTAAATATCGTGTCGCGACGACGGCGATAATTCCGTGCTATTTGTACAGAGTATTTGCAGCGGCTACTGTATAGTTTCATGGAAATGTGATTTTATCTTTTATCTTCAAAAATTACTCGTTTGGCTTCTTGGAGTTCTGTATTTGTGAGTGATGTCTTCAACGATGAAACATGCTTCGCACCTAGGCTGGCGTAGATGAGCACAAGCTCACTTGCTCATCTCTTGCTCGGTTAACCATGTCGGGTCTGTCTGACAGAAGTGCTGCATCCGAAATTCGAAGTAGAGCGGAGACGAAGAAACCTCAGTGTTAAAGAAGAGACGGAAGAAATCTCAAGCGCAATTTATGGAAGGTTCATCCTCTTCCTCCGATTCATCCTCTCCTGAAAGAAGGGGTCTAGGTTTTAGCAATTTGCGTCCACCTAGTCCCTCACCATCTACTTCTTCAGCTAGTTCAACTTCTTCTGATGACGTTGAGGTGCCTGGTCTATCAAGTGCATTTGGTGGGCGTCGATCTCGCACCAGGAAACGTCGTCGGAGTTCATCTCCCGGCTCACAACGGCTTCCGGGAGCATGGGAGGCACATACGCGCGGCATTGGATCGAAAATTTTAGCAAAGCAAGGATTCACAGGCAGGCTAGGCAGGCGGGAAGATGGCATCGCAGAACCTTTGCAACCAGTGATGAGAAGAGGGAAAGTGGGGCTTGGAGCAATTAAAAGCAAAGAAGGAAATCAGAAAAAGCGCCAGGTGTGGAACACGCTTGATGATCTTGATGCCGAGATAGAGGCCGCGAAGAAACGTATTCAATCCACACAGAAAAGGACGAGAGTTGACAATGATACGACCAAAGTGGACGAATCTGATTCTATGGAAGATCATGATTCGAAACCTGTTTCTGTGAAGATGTGGAACGAAATCGGCGAAAAGCTTTACCTGGCGCGGCGCACGGTTACTATCATATCTCCACAACTCTTATATGATCTGAATCGCCTTCGGGATATGGCCATATCTCAATTGTCCGCAGCAAAGCGCGCAAAGCAGCAGGAAGATTTCATACTGCACAGTACGACATCCGAAAAGGAAAAGGCTCAAGGTGATTTGGAAAGAGTGAAAGCAGATTTGGATCAACTTGTTGCTTTGGAGAATGTTCTTGGTAGTCTCCAAAACGCGAATGATTCGTCGTCGTATGAGACAACATTGAAAGCATTATCAGATATGATGATTCAGCATAGCGATAGAGCTTATATCAAGAAGCAGAGTATATCTATGGCCCTTTCAGAGTTGGTTTGCGAAATTGTGAACACTAAGCTCTATGGGTGTCTTAAAGGCTCGCAGAAACGTGGTAAAGCCGATATTGAGGCAGCAAGTTTTGTCGGTAACGTGCTTCAGACGACCAGAACAACTCTCTCTCATGATGAGTACTCCAAACTTTGCGCTGTATCAGTCTTGGGGCCATTACGGAGACTATTATCACGCCCTGACTGGGATGCAGTGCGAGGGGCGTGTATTGCCGATGTTCTGGTCGTCATACGTCCAATGATACCAGAAGCCTTGGTGCAAGTTTTTGCAGAAGAAGTTCTCCTTCCGAAGCTTGTTGCACATATCAAGACCACAGGGCGAACGGGAGACAAGAATGTGCCAACTCATGTATGGATCCATCCATGGCTACCAGTAACCGGTCGAAAACCACTGGTTGAAGTGCTCCATCATGTGCGAATAAGCCTTGCTGCTTCACTTGAAGCCTGGCGTTTTTCAGACCCAAAACTGCGCCGTACAGAGCTCATTGAGAACACGAAGAAGTGGAGCACCATTCTCTCGAGAAAGAAACTGCAACTTACGCTTTCGCGACACGTGACTCCAAAGCTGGAAGTCGCTTTATGTCAGGTTGACGGAAGCACAGATGATGTACCAAATGTTTTTCATCAACTTTCGGAATGGGCTGCTGTTTGCTCGAGCAGACTTCTTGCAACGGAGTTGGCTGAAGCATTTGTCAAAGGGCCTGGAAATGCGCTTCGCAGGGCCGCTTTCAAGGACTGGAAGGCGGCAAGGCGTCTGTACAAAAGATGGAGTACTTGTTTACCAGACCGTTTAAGATACCATTTCCGTCCTGTCTTAGCAGCCCTTCTTTTTGTTTTACAAACCGCTGCTATAGCAAATGAGGACATGAAAGCAAGGCTCTTACATACTGATCTCACCCCTCTCCTCAAGAATCGTTTCCAGAGAGTTGAGACAAAGAAAGCTGTAGATCGGCCGATAATCCCTGCTAAAAAGGCGAGATTAGTTGATGTCGTCTCTATGGTAGCTGAGAAGGAAGGATTAACCTTGATTGGCTTGCCAGATGAAAGAGGACAGAAGTCCTTTAAACTTGGCCGAATTCGAGTAACTGCAGATGTTAGAAGAGGCGTATTTTTGGTTAATGGAACTGTTGTGAGCGTAGATGAGATGGTAAAGATGGCAAAGAACTTATAAACCGTAAATTGCATAGCCATACCCACCCCCTTTTACTCGTTAGAGCGAAAATGTGAAAACTGTAAGATCAAGCAAGGCACAAGTGGATGCCGCATCACTTCATCGTTTTAGTCACGATATCTTGAAAGACTTCAGACTTCTGCAGTTTTGTTCAGTGACGGAAGGACAGAGCATAGAATTATAACTCCTAATTCTCACGACTAATGCCGTGGGACCACTTTTTCAAATACCATCCAGTTTGTTTTGAATATCGCTTTGAAAGAGCTCTTGTAACTCCCGTAACAGCCGAACGTGGGTACAGAGTCGAGCTCACTTTACCATATTAGAAAGTGCGAGGACTCTTCTCAGAAATATCCGTGGCTGATCAATCTGAAAGGCTCGTCAAACGTCCCAATTGAGAAGCCCGGAGTTCATTTCATATAAGATATTTATCTTTGCGGAGTAGGCAGCAGTCTTCTCGGTTCTTGGTGTGGAGGTCAAATTTTTTTTGAAGGCCATTTCACAAAATCGGGTGCGGCAGCTTATGCCTTCCAGGAAGATCTGCAAGCTCCCTTGGAGGCCAAGCAGCTTCAGCATCTAACTCTTTTGCTTTCCAGACAGTCTCGCTTGTTTCTCTGTGATCGGCTTTTGAGAGGTGCTGGTGTTCCACTAAGAGAAAGTATGCACAGATCAAGTGGCCAGCAGCTTCAACATCTACGAAAATAAATCACAGATCGCGACCGAGTCTTGGAGGAAAAGATAGAATCATATATCGTGGAAAGTTTCCATTGCTCGTAGCTCTCCAACTCTCATCAAGTACTTTCGATAGATTTCCTAAAGGACTGAGTTGAACATCCGTGGTCTCGTCTCCTGATTCTATCGTTGCAGTGTGCGCCGACAGACTTCCCTTATATTTCGTGAGGAAAATCAAGCTCGTGGAAGTCGCCAGCTCTGACCAGAGTCCAATAGGGAAGTCCTGGAACAAAAATCCTTTGCTAAGATCCTCCATTGCCTGCATCTGTACCATCGATATAGGAGATTGACTTCATCGGTTGATAACGACTACCTAATATGATACCTAGTTTCGTATGCACAGCACCCGTGGTTCGTCGTAGTGCTTTCACAGGTAACAATGTTTGCTCACGAATTTCCAGGATCCCTGCGTCATTTGGGAGGCGGAAAACTCCAGATAATGTTAAGGGTGATCTTCGCATGTCTCTTCTTGGACGCCCGGCAAGTAAGAAATCAATTCTTGTTTTCGGCGGTGGTAGTACACTTGGAAAGGAACTTGTATCGCACTTCATTGATGCTGGATGGCGCGTGTACACTTTAGACTTCTATGATGCAAGTGTTGAATGTGGAGGCGTGAACGGCTGCGCCTTGCCCATTGACTCGCACATTCCGGTTTCTCTAGCTCTTCCCGCGGCGGCCCCTGCTCGCATTCAGGCCGAAATTGCGAAGAACTGCCTCGCTTCTTCATGTGCGGACAAATTCGATGTCGTGGTGAACGCGACTCTCGGATTTACAACAGCAGGTTTGACAGACAGCGATCTGTTTGAAACTATGGAATACATGTATCGCACAAGTGTGGAAAGCAGTTTGGTGACGGCCAAGCTGGCTAGTGCGTTCATGGCGGAGAATGGATTTCTATTGTTAATCGGAAGTGTAGCCGCGTTACCAGGAACACATGCCCCGAAAATGCTTGGTTTTGGAGCTGCTAAGGCATCTGTGCATCAGATTGTACGCTTGCTTGCCGGGTCAGTAGGTGTTGATTTGCCGAAGGGGTCGTCTGTTGCAGCCATTGTTCCAGAAGTTCTAGATACACCTTTGCATCGCTCAATGAACGGAGGAGAAACTGGGGAACATTGGACACCATGTGATGTGGTGGCATCAAAACTCCTTGAATGGGCACAGAATTCTGACGCCCGTCCGCCGAATGCCTCGCTGGTTTCTATCGCCACATCAACCGAGGGACAATCAGACTCAAGTGCACGCCTAAGGGAGCACAGATTCCGACTTATACAAGATTCAAGTTTTGTTCAGAAGGCACAGTTGTAGAACGGTATTCGTTTGATATTCGCTCGGCCGGCTCCTCCGTATGTTCATTCGCGTATATAGACCATTGGGATGGGCTATTTGCCGAGGTATGGGGTAGCCGGTTTTGACTTTCGGAAAGCCAAGACATATAAGATATTTGGACAACAGTTTGAAGTGTTTGAAGCTTACTAGATGACGTATACTTTCTGTCTCGGTACCATCATTCAGTCTTCTTCTGAGTTAATGGGCACTCGCATGATACTAACTTCGGAGGGATATTACATTTAGTTGAGGTTATACTAGAGTTTCATTGCTTCGCTTTCGAGTTCTTCTGTGCAGAGTTCATGTTAGCTAAACATCATGAAGACGTGAGGAAAATTATCTGCTACAGTTTGAACTGATGAGCAGGGTTATAAGGTTTAATGGGATCCCCGTTTTGCGGCTTTGGTACTGATACTGGGGTGTGGCTCAGACTTTCTCTTCTTCTTCTTGGCCACTACACGCCTTTCCTCACCTCCGGAGCATACACGTCCGTTCGATATAGTGTCTGATGCCTTTCTCGACTTGCTGATCTTGTCATGCTCCTTATACCGACCGAACATCTTTTGCATCATCTTCTGATACTTTGAGCGTGATTTTTTGTTTTTCTTCATGTTACCAATCATCTTTTCCAAGTACGCTATCTCTACGTGGTCATTGTGTCGTTTTACCTCACGATCAAAAGCTTGATGGCGTAGTTCAATACCAATAATCCTCGTGAACAAGGAGGTTTTCCTCATTCGATTAATCATTTTGAAGTCCCGCAGCCTCCATTGCTCGTGACGAAGCGTAGAATCAAGCTCAGACTCCAAAGGGTCATCAATCAAGCCACTCTCGATAAGCTCAAGTTTGACACGTGTTTCCATAGCTACTTGAAAGGGGCGCATATCTGCATCTGAGCCATGTCCCAGATAGAAAGTGTCTTCCATCAAGTGAGTAGTTCGGGAGTTTCGGGCCGAGGGTGCACAAGTGTGAGTGGTGCCGGACGGATTTTCATCAAGCATAGCTGCAATTAAGCGTTGGGTGTACGGAAATGAATTGAGAGAAGACTTTAGCGATTCAGAATCAACGTCTGTTAGTGGTTTCGAGTGTACATCGGAAGTCTGTTGGGATCGCGCAAGAGGGCTTGCATCTTGCGCTTTGAGTTGTGCGGAGCTTATTTTTCCATTTTGTCGATCCGCATCGGTTGACGATGAGGTGTTTCTTTTATGCTCTTTTGCGTCCTTGATTCGTTCGGAGCCGGATGCTTTTAAAGAATTAGTCAATAAAGGGAAGCGCAAATTTGCATCATGCAAACCTCCATATGGGTTTACCGGTATGGAACGCAAAAAGCGAACATCGTCTAAGTTGATGGGCTGAAAATACTCGTCGATGACCTTCCAGAAGGCGTCCCATTCCTCGGGCTTCTGCGTAAGCGGATCAAATGCGTCAGGGGGCAGAGCGCCTGGACCAGGTTTTACGCGGGAAGGATCAAAAGGAGGAGGTGCTTTGATGGAGTCTTCGGATGCGGAGGATGCATTTTCTGGGGGACTGCGCCCCTCCCACATGTCCAATTGTTACGACTGCAGTGCGGTGCGATGGCAGGTTCTGGACGGCAGGGATGATGTTCGGGGGGCGTAAGGGAGCTTTGAGGACCGCATAGCAGGGGGGGGGGGGGGGGGGGTTGGGACGCTTTGACACCCCTTGGTGGCACTGGCGACTGGCAACGAGGACACGCCCGGAGGGCGAACGACACTCCTGCGCGCGAGTGTCTGGTCGCGGGGTGTAAGCACGGCGGGTGTGAAAAGCGCAGCCGAAACGAAAAAAAATGGCTGCTCCTGCGCGGTAGCACCCAATGAAATTGCTGGAGAACTGTCTCGCCTCCACGGAGCACAAGTGCCGTGCCGATGCATACAGCTGGTGCAATCTGTTTCCTCTCCCCGCAACCCCAACCAAACAGCATTCCTTTCAAGGCATCCAACCGGCAGCGTCGTGACCTTGGGCCGCGTGGTCGCGATGTCACGATTGCAATGAGATATGGACTAAACGCCGGTGATTCCTTGTCAGCGACACTGGCCAACACTACTGAGGTTCCGCGCGTTCCAAACTTTGATTGTCTACCATTGCTGCTAGCTTGGACTGGTAGCCTTCGAAGAAAAGGCGGCTCACTTTGTGCGTATCTGTGTTCACGTCGCAAATGTTGAAGGGATAAGAAGGCTAACCGGTCACACTTGTGTTTAGTGGTGCCGAAAAAAATGCGACAAAGTATGAGCGACATCTTTAGCATTCAGTTCCATTTCTTTAGGCTAAAACACAAACGCGTACATATAACTCTCCCTTCCTTTGCAACACAAGCATATTACACAATGACTTGGGATGGTATCTATCGACGGATGACGTCGTGCCTTCCACTTCCATCTACATCTTCCTGAACAAGCCAAACTTCGTTTTGGTTTGGCTCCCTCAGGTGCTTCTTTCTGAAGCCATGGTGTATAGCTCAAATTCCTAAACACACGATGGCCTCTAGCTCTTTCTGCGTGAGCACTTCCGACATGTGCACCAGGCGATGTTCTTCAACTGATTTGTGTGCAGCAACTCCAATAGCCACAGAAAGCAAGCCCTGAATTAACCCCGCCGTTGGAACTTTTTCGTACCCGTCCTTCCTCATTGCCTTTAATGCTTTCATAATGTCCAGGTGTTCAAGGAAAGAACTGCCATGATGATGACCCTGGTACTTAATTCTTTCATCATCCACTATCTCTTCGCTAACATTTCCACATGAATGTTCTCCACGAATTCCTCTTCGCACCTCAAGCTGCGGCAGGAACGCTTCAAGTTTACCTTTTGACCCAGTGATAGACACCTCCTCTTGAGATCGACTAGCCTCAGCAAACATGCATAAATCGAGGCATGCTCTCGCTCCCCCAGAGTACTGAACAATAACAAAACCGTTATCGAGAATATCAGACTTTTCCCCATCGTATACCTCGTCTAAGTGATTCACGTCCTGAGCTCCTGACGCAAAAACTGAGAGTGGAACTGCAGGGTGAAGTATGCGGTTGAAGAGATCAAAAAAGTGACAACACTTCTCCACGAATGTCCCACCAGAATTCTTCGAAAATCGATTCCAGTTACGAACTTTTCTTAGGAACGGGAAGCGATGCTCACGAATTGCAACCATTATTGGCGCGCCAATCACTCCTGCCTTGGTATCAGCTATAATCCGAGATATCGGTGGCATGTAGCAATATTCAAGACCAACGTATGTTATTCCAGGACGCCCATTTGCTGCATCAAGAACTTCACGACAATGCTCTATAGTTGTGCATAACGGCTTCTCGACCAGAACATGCATATTGGGACTGGCGACGTCATATGCTTCCATTAGTACGCGGTGATGTGTATGGTTCGGAGTGGCAATTATAGCGACATCACAAAGGCTCGCAGAGAAGAAATCCCTGGAGTTGTCAAAGAACTGTACCTCTGCACTGTCGTCGGAAGCTTCGGTTTCAAACAGTTTGCGGCAAGTGGCGAGTGATTCTGGGTAATCATCTGCCACACAGGTAATTTGCGCTGTTGGGACTTCCAGTAGGTTGCGAATATGTTCGATTCCCATGAGTCCCACTCCAACAATCCCGTATGTTATGGAGTCCTGATTGCTGTTCATGTTTGGCGGGATTATAAGAAACAAAGTTCTGCCAAGGGAGGGATTTCGTCGTGACGATTAAATAGGGAGCCGGCACCACGACTGCATTATCGCCAAAACGGCATTCTTGTCTTGAGTTATTTCTACTCTTGGACTCGATTCCACTTCGGGTGTCACAAGGTTGGAGATCAGGACTGTGAGATAGCATTTTTCTCCAATCAATTACAAGGGTCGACGAGTGTAGTCAGTTGCAGAGTATCGTATCTTGCCCTCTCACTTTCATGGAATGGAAATAAAGCACTACAGTAGTGCCAGGAACGAAAAGTCTGTGAAGCAAAGTCTCAAGTTCGTTTGAAGACCTGTGTTACAAGGGTAATGAATGTGACATAGAGGCGCTTTTTTTTCTGTGAGAGATAAGTCACGCGAATATGCGGGATTATAAGTGGTTACAAGAAGATACTGTATTGCTAACGGCGAAGGTGGCCTGAAAAGATGTTGGCCTTTCTAGTGAGAGAGCGCACTTTCTACAAATGCGGTACGCAGTAAGTTGTAATTAAGCTGATGTGCTCATAAACAGAGAGAGAACGGTGGAGGACTCGTTTGAGCTCGACAATGTCAGCGTGCACAGCGTGTGGTTTGTTCTGTCGTTGTACCTTTTGTACCGTTGCATCCTCTGTTCCGAACAAATAAAACATTAACCTTTGACGAAAATGATCTGAACTTCCCTACCCAATTTTGAAGCATCTGGGTTTTCATCTTCTGCCAGTCAGGTCAGTCCGGGTCCACTACTTCCTGCTGTTCGAAACCGTCCTCTTTAACAATACCAGTTATGAGTTACTATCGTCTGGATTCTTAGCAATGGTACTTGTAGAATCACAACTACGAGTTTTTTGCGCTGTATGTCAGGAAAATATCCGGGCTCATATTATGAGCCCGAAAACGTTCTTCGAGAACCAGTGTTCGGGACATATGGACAGACTAAGAGGAAAGAGAGGCGACTACTGTACCAGAGCGAAACAAATCAATCTCCAGTTCATCAATTATACTTCGCTACTAGCACGCTCAACTCAACAGCTGAGCGAGACGAGCATCAGATGGCGTGTTGGGGTTAATCATCCCAAACAATCCTGTGGTCGAACTATGAGCATGCATGATGGAATGAAAGCGAACAAGCCTTCCCATTCCGTACTTCAAGAAGCCGTGACACCCACACCGATTACTCCAATTCAATTCAGAAATCGAACGGTCTTCGTCAAGCGGGATGATCTTTTGCAGTTTTCGAACGTTTCAGGCAGCAAGTTGCGAAAGTTTCATTCACTCTTCACTGATAATACGGTACCAAAATATGACTATATTGTTTCATATGGTGGCGCCCAGTCCAATGCTATGCGTGCCATAGCTTACCTAAGCAAACACTTTGGCAAGCGTTTTATATACATCACAAGAACCACGCCACAGAGAATAAGTTACGCAAGAGGGAACCTACGAGAAGCCGTTGAAGCTGGCATGGAGCATGTGCAAATTGACATGGAGGCTTTTCGAAATGGGTTCACGGATACGAGACCGCGCGAAATTAGAGGCGTAGCCCTGGAATTACTGCGAGATCTTGGATACAACATCCCCTCTGAGAACTTTCTCTTCATCCCCCAAGGCGGAGCCTGGACTGGAGCTGAATACGGCATCCGAGTCCTGGCAAATGAGCTTCGTGATCAGATAGACCAACTGCGAGTAGAAGGTCGTCTTGCACTAAAGAAGCCAATCGTGATATTGTCTTCAGGCACAGGAACGACAGCTTTTTATCTTCAAAAGTATTTACAATCCCATGCCAAGGTAGTAACTGTTCCAGTATCTGGAGATGAACGATATCTCGTAAAACAAATCAGATGGCTTGATTCTTATGAGAGTAGCTCCGAAGAAACTATGAAGACTACAGTTTTCCCGAATATTCTGCGACCTCGCTTGCGCTCAACTTTTGCAGATATAAGACCGGAGAAGCTCAAAATATGGAAGGAGCTTTGCCGCTCTGCAGGCGGTGCCTTCGAGTTTGACCTTGTGTATGCTCCCAAGACATGGGAAGAAGCGATGCTTGCCATTCAAGAAGGAAGGCTCGCAGCCGATGGCGAGGGGTTGATATATTACCACTCGGGCGGGACCGAAGGCAATGTTTCAATGCTCGGTAAGAATATGCTCGATTAATTCATCTTGTGGACTGCACTCCGAGAGCATACGGCAAAATTGCTGACTACTTCCACCCCATTCATTGTTGCGAACGAGCTTAGACAGATTTGCTCGGGCTGGACTGAGGTAGATAGGCCGTGGTTACCTATTTATGAATTGTCATTGATAGACAGCATGGCTTTGAATGCCTCCTGTGGCACGCTGACTTTTCCGACGGACTTCATCCTCTTTTTACCCGCAGCTTGCTTTTGAATTAGCTTCTTCTTTCTCGAAATATCACCTCCGTAGCATCTGTTGAACAGGTACCATGGCACAATAGTTTGGGTGTTAGAAAGAGCAATATTCGATCCATATCAGAAATGGAAAACGAGTAAATGTGAACGTACTTGGCAGTGACATCTGTAAAGCAGGGATTCATAAGAGGACATAGGAACACGTTAGTTACAGAAACAATACTTCGAAACACTTCTCAAGAGATGATTCGAAACCAGTCATACTCACCCTTCCTTAAAGCCGATAGTTGTTGGCTGGCGACAATCTTTGCACCGATTTTAGCTTGAATAGGAATCTTAAACTGCGCTCTGGGGACGATTTCTTTCAACTTGGTAACGAGCGCCTTCCCTACAGTGTATGCTTTATCGCGGTGAACTATGCATGATAAAGCGTCAACATCGTCACCGTTTATGGCGACATCCAGGCGAACTAAATCGTTTTTTCGATACCCTGTGAACGTGTATTCCATTGACGCGTACCCTTTCGTTCGTGATTTCAAGTGATCAAAGAAGTCGTTCACGAGCTCAGCCAGGGGAAGGTCGTAGACCAATGTTGTTCGGCCTTGCACGAGATATCTCATGTCTTGATATTCTCCTCTTCGGCTTTGAGCCAGCTCCATCAGCTACTCGCAAACATACAGAAATGAAACATAGTTAGATAGCGGTGTACTCGTTCTCCCTATTCGTTTTCTACTGGAAAGTAGTGTGCGGAAACTTACCGTTCCTACGTATTCCTCAGGCGTTATGATTTCCAGTTTGCAGTATGGTTCTGCAATGTACTCCCTCTTTGTCGCATCAGGTAAGCCCGCCGGATTATCAAGAAAGAATTCTTCACCCTTTGCTGGTTTCACAGCGTACACAACGGATGGAGCGGTAGTTATAATGTCCAGTCCGTATTCTCTTTCAAGCCTTTCCTGGACTACATCCATGTGAAGCAACCCCAGAAAGCCACATCGAAATCCGAAACCCATAGCAGCGGAGTTCTCAACTTCAAACTGCAAAGCAGCATCATTGAGTTTCAGCTTCTCGAGTGAGTCTTTGAGCTGGTTGTATTGATCGCTGTCAACAGGAAAAAGTCCGGCGAAAAGCATGGGCTTTGCCTCTTGGTAACCGGGTAGTGGCTCTTCTGCACCTTTGACGGAAGTCGTAATGGTGTCACCCACTCTGGCATCCTCGACAGTCTTCACTCCAGCAATAAGGTACCCAATTTCCCCGGAACTAAGAACAGCGACAGGTTGCTGGTCGGGAGTCATTACGCCAATTTCTTCAGCAACAAACTCTTTCCCAGTAACCATGAACTTAATCTTCTGTCCTTTACGAATCTGGCCGTCCACAATCCTAAAATAAACAACGACACCGCGATATGGGTCGTAATAGGAGTCAAATATAAGCGCCCTCAACGGCGAAGTCGAGTTATCTGGAGGGGGCGGTATGTGCTTTATGATACCACTCAGAATATCATCAATACCAATCCCTGCCTTGGCAGACGCAAGAATAGCGTTTGAAACATCAAGTCCGACAACCTCTTCAATTTCACGTTGAACTCGCTCTGGTTCTGCTCCTGGTAAATCAATTTTGTTCAAAACGGGAATAAGTTCAAGGTTTGCATCAAGCGCAAGGTAGACATTGGCTAATGTCTGGGCTTCCACCCCTTGGGAGGCATCAACGACGAGGAGCGCGCCTTCGCATGCTTCTAAAGAACGTGAAACTTCGAAAGTGAAATCGACATGTCCAGGGGTGTCAATTAAGTGAATGACGTAGTTTTGGCCGTCTTCTGGACTTGTATAATTCATTCTTGCCGCGTTGAGTTTGATCGTGATACCGCGGTCGCGCTCAATTTCGTTGCTATCCATGAATTGTTCCTTCATATCGCGTGCAGATACAGTGCCTGTTATCTCAAGCAATCGATCCGCAAGAGTACTCTTTCCGTGATCTATGTGAGCAATAATACTGATGTTGCGAATCCTTTCAGTAGGAACATCTATGTACTGATTATTCAATTCGGTAGTGGCCTGCTTTTTTCCATTCTTTGAAGTCTCCAGAACTGCCACAGTGGACGGAAAGGGCTGGCTAGGCAAACAAAGTTTTCGCCTTCCGGTGTAGAAGGCGTTTCCTGAAGGACTTGCGTTCGAGCACACAAAGCTCGAAGACGTCGAAGCCCACTTCGATGAGTCATTTATGCAATGTGAAATTGCACCAGGTGTAACGAAAGAAACCTGATTAACCCCCATATGCCAAATTGTCCAGTTACTTCACTCCGATTATCACCGTCGCAGCTCTGGGAACGTTGTACACCAGATACGGAGCGACAGGAACGAATGTATGAACTCTGGAATTGGCCTGACACTCTGCTTCGAAACACTTTAGACACAAACGTGGGCTCGAGCTGGTTGCCTTTCTAAGAACGAGCTCAGTTTGGCTTTCAATTCGATTACACGAAGAATCCCCGTAGATACGTCAGATAACAGTGGAGGTCTTCGTGCGCACTGAGCTACAGAGCACAGTTCGCAATGCTATGAAACGCTGCTTGCATTTTGATTCGCTGTATCCTTCTATGATTTGTGAGACGTGCGCCAAGTGTTTCTTTGCCGTCTACCAAAACCTGAACAAGATGACCACTGGAGTTCATCCTCTTGATCGTCATGATTTTTTTTTTTATTTTTACATTTTTACTGTTTAAGGTTGATGTCGTGCAAGTGCGACGGATCAATACGCTACAGATCGCCTCTGGATTCCGCAGAACCCTTGTTGATACCTTCGTACAACCGGGTTGTTGATGTGGGAATTTGTCCAGTTTCATGTAGTGTCAACGCAACCGTGCTCCTCTTGGGACGTTGCCCTCATAGCAGCTACGGCCTAAACAGTGGAAACCTGTAGCGCACATTCAGTCAACCGTGGTAACTGACATGAACGGGGCTTGGAAGATCTGACTCACGGATACACCAGTGGGAGTTGCGATTTATATTCTAGTCACGTCCTTCATCGCTCTCAAAGAGCTAAGCAGACAGCGGTCGCGTTGAATGAACTCACTGAAATGCTGGGATGGGCTTTGCCGTCAATTTCAGGGGCGACTCTCAGATTCGGGACTTTGGGCCACGTGAGCGGTCATATTACGAACAGAGCAAAGCGAAATTCAATATGGCGTTGCGTCTGTTCTCGACGAAGTCCAGTTTGCGTGAATTATCTACGTTCGCCCTCCTTACCTTCAGATACCCCGGGCACCAAAACGGAAACTTCGAAAGTTTCAATTCTTCCTTTGGAAGTTGTGCAACGAATTGCATCTGGCGAGGTGATATGCGGATATGAGTCAGTGCTACAGGAATTGGTTGAGAACGCCATTGATGCTCAGGCGACTAAGGTGGTGGTGAACATTGACATCCTGAGTCGTTCAATTACCGTTGAGGACAACGGGACAGGAATATCAGTGTCAGATGGCTTGTTGGACGTTGCCAGGTGCAACGCAACAACTAAGCTACGTTCATTGCAACAGTTAAAAGATGGCGTTGATACTCTAGGATTCAGAGGTCAAGGCTTGTGGTCGATTGCAAATACTGCTAAGCTCCTGACTGTCTCTTCGCGTCCTACAGATAGCATATGTGGTACAACCGTGTCATTCGCAAGTGACGGTGAGCCACATATGGAATCTGTAACTGATACTGCGATGAACACTGGAACCATAGTGCGAGCAATTGACTTGCCATGGCATCTTGATGCCGACGAAAAGAGGCGGATGGTAAGAGTGTGTAAGGAATGGTTAACTCGAACTGCTCTATGTCATCCCAAAATCAGCTTCTACTTTTCTAGAAATGGTATATCGTATTGGAAAAGCGTGACAAAATCGGCAGAGCCTCAACAGCAGCGTATGCGCTGTCTTGCTGCCCAATTTCAATGCTCGATGTCCGAATTTCGCAGTGCATCGGTATCCCTCGCAAACATTGGGGATCTGATTGTAGTCATTGGTCTGCCGTCCGCAATCCACTCGTCTTCGCGTGCCTGGGTAGTAACAGCTGTCAACGGGAGATGCGTAAACCTTGACTGGATAAAACGCACTGTCTGCGATGCAATTCAAGTGCCTCGAAGCCGGTATCCAGCAGCATTCGTTCATCTCAAAGTTGATCCCGAGAATGTGAACTGGAACATTTCCCCTAAGAAGACGGTTATGCAATTCAAAAATCCGAAGATCAAATCAAGCGTAAACGAGGCGTGTCTAGTCTTGATCAGAGATGCTCTGCGGGCAAACGTTCTGTCCAACAATGAAGAGGAGACCATGGTCATCGATTCCGTCTTCCAATCAAGAAATCAAACTGTGTCTCCAAAAGTCGGACATTTCTTGCAGAGATTACACGACAGAGAGGAAGCAAGGGGTCGTCAGTACAACGAAGATTCGCAGAGTTTGGGCCCATTGAATGCTAAAATCATCGGTCAGGTATTGAACACCTACATCTTGGTCGAGTACACAGGGGGTATTCTACTAATTGAGCAACACATAGCTGATGAGCGTGCGATTTACGAGCGACTTCTTCGTTTATGGGATGAATCCCGTTTTGATGCTCCTGAGCAAGACACCATTCTTCCCAGTTCTACCAAAGACGAATATATTTTTTCTCTTACATCTCTCGGAATCATCACCGACCCTTTGTATGACTGCGATGGAACTGCTACGGGGTTCAAGGTGAAAGCCGTTCCCGCACTGCTGGCACCACTTTCCTCTTCCGAACTCACCCCGGTGCTTCTCCGGCTGGGTGCTGAGGCTCAGACTCCTAAAGATGCCGCTGCGTCACTTTCATGCCAATTGGCCGTGAGGAACGGAAAAACTCTCAGCAACACTCAGATGACGAAGATCGCAGGAGAATTGTTGAAGTGCAACAACCCCCATACCTGTCCTCACGGTCGGCCAATTTTTGTCGATTTGCAATTGCAAGAGCTAGCTAAGCTGTTCGGGCGTACATGGATTCCTGAGCGAAGCACTGGAGAGCCCATAAGATCCGATGGCTCGCTAACCAATCCAAGGTCATCACGTATCTGGAAAGGTATATTAAAAGAATGATTCGAAACGATAAGCCGAGTTTCAGAGTTGGTGCGGAATATTTTGCGGCAACTTTTCTCTCCGGCTGCACAGAAAAGATAACCAAATACGCCCCAAATATCAACTGCCGCCATGATCTTCTTAGCGACTTGTAATGGCCAACATTAACTCGGATCCCGTCGCGATATCTTGCACAGAGAGAGGCAGCCAGTGATTAAGATGTCCTTAAATGTTTTGAAACATGCTAAGGCTCACCTTGATAATTCCATTCCTTGGTTCCTAAATGAAACTACGCGTTTAGAAGATCATAGTCATCCAGATTGTCGTTGAACTGAGATACTTTTTGTTTGATCTTGCTTGTATCCACCCAAGTAATGAAGTCTTCCATGTTTCTAGTCACTAGCATGGCAGGATCCTTCACTTGAGTGGGCCCAACTCGAATATGACCCTGTTCAATCAGAGTTGTCGCTTCAGTGAGGTTTTCTGCAAATTTCAGTCTTTTCATCACCACTGGAAGCCTTCTTCGACAAATTGCACTAACGGTCACTTTGGCACATTCTCTCAGGCTCGATTTGATAGATATGATGCCCATGTCATATAACTTAGTTAAGATATCTTCCGTACGCTGCACGCGGATGGGATCGTCGGGTTTGAGTTCCTGCATCTTTGAACAGAGTTGCTTGATATCCCCAACAATCTTTGAATACTGATGGTACTCGTCTGGGCTGGAAAGATGATAACGACGAGCAACCTTGACCTCTCGCAAATTGTTCTCTCGCTTCCATTTTAAGAAGTCTGCTTTTCGTAGCAGCTTATATTCGTGAAACTTCAACTTCCTCATAGCGCTCCCTCCGACCCAAAACCGTTTTTAAATTGGAGAAAAATGAGAGAGAAACTCCTCTTCCCACCAATGCTTGCGAAGTGCCCAAAGCTGAAGGGGCTCGAACAAAACTATAGAACAACTGATGGCCGGCAGCAGTCGCTCAAAATTGAGCGGAACAAGCGGAACAAGAGTGGCGCACCTTTACTGTAGTAGAGAAAAATAGATCCGTCGTCGTGAGCTTGTCCGTCCCTTCGCACAGTAGGCAAAATTCATCAATTCTCGCGAAAAATCGATTTTGTTCAGCCCTGCATCATGTCTCGACTCGTGCAGCGTTCTACCTTCGGTAGAACGCTACCGACGGTACTGTACGTGAAACTAGCGTTGAACTATCGGCGTAGAAGGTACTGGTAGCGTTCCGTCGTACCCTCGTAGTCTTCCCTTCAACGTAAGTGCTTCAATTCTGACATTGCAAAGCTGTTCGCTCTGAGCCCAAGCTGACGAATTCGCAGTGACTCGAAGAAATCCACGTTGTTTGCAAAGCACAATATCATACGAATGCGGAGCATCTGTTTAGAATACTCGGCGGGTGTTTTCCCATAGCGTGAGAGCCTAGTCATTTAATGGGCACAGTTTGAATGAATCAGACGGTGCTTTACTGCTGAAGCCACGGGACACCTCTGCATAGTAGGAGTTCCATTGACAGGTTCTTTCTCAAAGAGGCTTTCGTTTATGGGTATTCCACATCTTGGCCATACACAGCGCAGAGCGTTGTTTATTAACAGGTTCAATTGTGGAACTTTCAGATCATCAGAGCGCTGGATGGCTCAAGTCACCTGTAGAAATTAGATTTCTTCATCTCGATCTTCATGGTTTGGACCCTTAAAACTTTGGAGGCTATCCGCAAGACCCTTAATCAAGTATATTTGGCAAGAGTAATGCCATCTTGACCTGAATCTTAGCATGAAGCTTTTGCTTTCTCTGCAAAGACGGTACACTCGTTTCCAACGCGTTTCTTTTTATTACTACTTCATAGAGTTGCCACTGTCATCTCTGTTCCAGTATTTTGCACATACATGAGGAGCACAGTTAGATTGTACGAAATAAGTTAGAACCCCAATCCGCAGTTCATGAAAACCACAACATTCCGAGGAGCCATTTGTAACGAAACTGTTACATTTGTGAAAAGCAAGGACTCACTGTTGAGTTCCGTCCCCTGTATCAGAACCTGTCGAGGAGATCTTGGGCCTTTGTCAAGCGTCCCATCTTCGCTCGCAAAGTCTTCCTTCTCGACGTGACTACCGGATCTTCTTGTAGCAGGTTCTCCAGAGCTTGCTGAGAAGTTCCCACTTTCAACACAAGCTCATTCAGAGGTACATGGATCTCTTGCGCGAGGGGCCTGATTATGGTAGTGTCAATTACCATAACGTTGTTATCGATGAAACGCTTGGCAGAAACGTCCCAGTAGCATCCGAGCATGGTCGACATGTCCTCAGCATCCGCCCTCACACGTTCAGCACTACTCGAACAGTAGTAACTCTGATACCAAGCACGAAGCATATCAGAGACATTCTTTTCGCGAATGTTGCCACGGGGATCCCGACCCGCCCTTGAAAGCGCTACAACTACTGCAGCATCGAATCGTTCCAAACGCTTCGCATTAACAGCTGTTAGGAACTGTTCATTCATAGTGAATGGCTGGCCGATCTCACGGTCAAACACAGAGATAAGCTCCTTACGGGCGCTCTTTTCCAGTTTGTGCAGAACCTCAGTTACTATTTCTTGCATTTTGTTTCTGAGTCCTGGAAATTCTGGAGCCAAAGACGAAAGCAATTCGACGGCTACTTCTGAAACCAGTCGCCTAACTTCCGTAACGAGCTGGTTGGAAGATTCTCGCCAATCCTCAACATAACGTGCCACTCTCGACTCAAAAATGCGCGGATTAAGGAACCCGGGCAATTCCCTGCCGCGTGAATTTCGTATTTCCGTCTCAACTTCATCGATGAACTTAGAGTCTCCATCAAATGGAGGACGTTTCCCTTCAATCTTTGTCTTGAATTCATCGTATACATCACGCACTCGAGTACATAGTCGAAGGCGAGGGGACCATAGACGCTTGTCGACATAACGTCCTGCACCGGATTCTGTGAGGAGGTTGTTGTATTCGAAAACAATACGCATCAGAGTCATGTTCGCTTCAGCTGGCGTTTCTCCCGCTCCTTGACCAATTTCTTGCAGTTCTTGAGTGACTTGCTCTAGCATTTGAACAACTTCAGAACGCATTTTGGGTACTTCATCGTGAACTCGAGCTACAAGAACGCTAGTAACCTTCTTCACAAGGTTCTCAATCCCGAAGTATGACCTCGACATTTTCGAGAACACAGGATGTGTTGCGAAAAACTCATACTCATTCTTCCGAGCTTGCTGAACAGAGACGTTCTCCTCGACTTCAATCTGGCTTCGATTCTTCACCATCACATATCCGAGCTTTAACGGCTTGCGGCGATTCATTAGCACTGAAGCGGCTTCCTTCTCTGCTCCTTTATCGACGAGGTCTGGTTTTGTAATAACACCGATAGTTCTTCGCCCAGCACCATCATATCGTGCCGCCCATTCAAGAGCTTCAATGGTGGCAACGTCTTGAGTAGCCGGTACAACTACAAGCATAATCGTTCTCTCTTGAGCGGCATAGCCTTGTATAAGCTCAGATACTTGTCTTATGGCATTTCGATCTTGACTGTCTCGTGCGAAAGGGTTTGGTATAAAAGGCATAAAATCTCTGTTAATACTTCTTGTCAGCGAATGAAAAGAGAATACGAATATCAAGTCTATTGTTTTGAACATACCCAAAAGTCCGTGTGCGAATGATGCCGGGCAAATCAATTATAGTAAGATTCGGAGATCCTGTGGCAGCGATGTGGACGATGACTCGCTCCTTCGAAAACCCTCCGTTCTGTCTTGAATCAGTCAGCGACGCTGCTCGAGCTGCAATGGCATCCTCAAGCTCATTTTTCCCTGACAATGGAACTTGTTTTGGGCTCAAAGATGTAGAAATCGACGCGACCCAGAATGGCTCTCTCTGAGGGGGTTCAGAATCGGGAGGCAATGCTAAATCCTCAGGGTGTGTGCTAGAAAGACGTAGCTCGATAGCACAACGGGTTGTAAGTCCTGCACCTCGTGGAAGAGGAACGGAGCAAATGGCTTCTAGCACACTGGACTATTGTGATATTGTGATGCAAATGTCAGTTAGTGCTGTCATAAAGAGTGAAGTGTATATGTGACTTACCTTCCCTGAACTCTGATCCCCAATGACAGCCACTTGAGGAATCGCTATGTCGTGCTCTACGCCGCAGGCACGTAGTCCATATATAAGCTCCATTGCGGAGCGTGTGCCACGGGCAACATTATCTGTCAATGGGTCAGCCATCAAGCTGTCTTGTCTAATGCCTAGATGTAGGAAGGTATGAGGAGAATGCGACCAAGTTTTGACGCACTTAACTTCAGTTGAAAAGAAGAGCGAGCAAGGTACGGCGAACTACGAGCAATAAACCCAACGACGTGTATTAACTTGGTACTTCGAAGTGCGCAGACTGCCAACGTGATTACAAGGATATGATCAGTTTCGTACGAACGGTGAAGCTGAATCGCTGGATGTTCAAGCCCCGTGGCATACTGAAGAATGATAGTCGGGAACTGGGACTCCTCGAACGGGGCACAACCTGCGTGCCTCCAAACTCCTACGTCACACCTGTTCAGCCACAGCCCTTCACCCTTGCAATTGCTGGCTGGTTCTCATTCGAGAAGACAAATGGAGCAATGTGTTGGGCAGAAATTCACGTGTAGAACATCATTCCAGCATCAAAAATGATGCAAAACTCAGATGTAACGTCTGCTCCCCAGACTCTGCTGTGACATGACAATCTGACCTGCCCATACTGTCATTGCTGGGCCTGGCCCAGCTACATACTATGTAGCGTTCTACCTTATGGCTTGATGTAGGCACAACC
Organism: Gracilaria caudata; assembly: GCA_030374735.1. NCBI lineage: Eukaryota > Rhodophyta > Florideophyceae > Gracilariales > Gracilariaceae > Gracilaria > Gracilaria caudata. The sequence goes on from JASCIV010000094.1 coordinate 38,972, forward strand.
GATGTACAGTAATGTTCCAAGTTGTCAACTTTGTCCAGTACGAAGTACTACCGAAGGTACGATGGTTGTACCATTGGGAAAGTACTGCTGTCATGCACCATGAAGACAGCATTATGCTTGTTGCGAGGCTCGCAATGACAGCCAAATACACGCACAGAATGGCAAGTTGAAAGGATATTGTTCCTTTCTGTTGAAACAGCAATTATGTTTTATGGAGATGTTAGTTGTACTTCTGTCGTTGACGGTTATCAAACGGTTAGTTTGGCGATCATTGCATGGGGCATTGCGTGGATCCCGGGCCCTTACCGGGTGTGTTTCAAGTGAAGTTACCATTGAGTCAAACCTGCACCTGTATTTTGACTTACAGCGCTCTCAATTCCCAAGTCGCCAAAGAGAGCGTGATCGGGTACTCTGGTTAGTTTGATTGCGCAGTATATCGTTGGATCACGGCTAACCTCCAATCTTTACCGAGCACAAATTGCCCTACAACCATTCTTAGTTTTCGTCACCTAATGGCAAACTGATATTGCTCTGATCTCTTCGGGTTCTACTTTAACAAGTGCTATCCTTCAAACTCTCTCTCTCATGTAGGAAACTTACATGACACGATTTTATTTCATCCATCACGTAAGCTTAGATTCTGTCAAGAGTAGGAATCCCAAGAAGCCCCAAGCACAGCTTCAAAGTATCAGCAGATATCTGACACAAAGCCAATCTGCTCAGCTTCAATTCATCTGAACTGGCATTCAAAACCGGGCATTCCTCGTAGAACTGATTAAAGCGGGTTGTGACGTTCTTCACGTAGTCGCAAAGTACATGGGGTAACAGATCCCTCTCCAACTCACTCAAAACTTCTGGTAGTCGCATAAGCATTTTGGACAACGCACGTTCTTCTTTCTTCTCAAATACAAAATTCACGCCCGGGCCAACTCCTGTCACCGTTTCACCGGACGCAGCAGCTGCTGTTCGATAGATTCCCTGCACCCGTGCGAACGCGTACATAATGTATGGTGCTGTGTTACCTTCCAATTTAACCATCTTGTCAAAACTGAACTTGTAGTTACTTGTCCGGTTGTTCTGCAAATCTGCGTACTTCACTGCTGCTACGCCGATGATTTCAGACATGCTTTGCATTTCTTCTTCACTCTTCTGTGCCTGTGGTTCTTCACCAGCAGCTCTTGCTCGCTCAGCGTCTTCTTCAGCTCGTTTCGTAAGCTCCACCCGCACGCGATCGCGAGCCTCATCGAGCAACTCAGAGAGTTTCGGAGCTGCACCCGCCCTTGTTTTGAACTTCTTTCCATCTGCACCCTGTACTAATCCGAAAGGAACGTGTTCCAGAGAAACTCTGTCAGGCAAAAGCTGCGCTTTTCGACAAACTGCAAATATCTGCTTGAAGTGGAGACTCTGGCCAACGTCTGTTACATACAAGATGCGATCTGCGTCGTCCTTTGACGATCGATATCGCACGGCTGCAAGATCTGTAGTTGCGTAAAGAAAACCCCCGTCGGATTTTTGAACGATAACAGGGAGAGGTTTACCATCTCCGCCTTTGAATGTGTCTCCTTCCAGAAACACGACCATAGCACCATCGCTCTTCGTGGCTAGGCCCTTGTCGACAAGACTCTGAACAACGTCCGGAAGGAAGGGATTATAAAATGATTCTCCTCGCTCCTCAAGCTTGATATCCAAACGGTCATAGATCTTCTGAAACTCGATCCGGCTCAAATTACATATCAGCTTCCATGCTCGCAAGGTATCCGGGTTCCCGCTCTGCAGTTGTACGACTTCAGCAAGAGCTGCACTTTTGAATTCAGGATCCTCATCATAGCATTTCTTTGCACGTCGATAAAAGTCAACCAAGTCGCCAATCGTAGCCGCCGCTTCTGAACCGTGTCCATCAGAAAGCAGTTGAGGGCACTCTGCTTTCATGTACGTGATCAACTGACCAAATTGCGTACCCCAGTCTCCAGTGTGATTGAGCCGAATGGTGGTGTGACCAAGAAACTCCAAAATTCTGGCCAAAGTGTCACCAATTATAGTACTTCGCAAATGGCCAACATGCATATCCTTAGCAATATTCGGACTGCTGAAATCGACAACTATGCGATGTGGTGGATCGCGCTCTTTTACTCCCAGTCGAGAGCGATTGGAGAGCATCTTGTTGAGGTTGTCATTGACGTAATCATCGCTCAGCGTGAAATTGATGAATCCTGGTCCGGCGATAACAGGCGGTTCACAGACATCAGATGTACTAAGGTGTTCTAGAATCTTTGCCGCGACATCACGAGGCCTGGCACCAACTTTCTTGCTAAGAGACATTGCAGCATTGCACTGATAGTCACCAAAATCTGGGCGAGTGGCAGGGGTAAGCTTGGGGTCATCACCAGCTTGTTTGCCATAAGCAGTTTTCATGGCATCGACGACCCTTGAAGCTAGCATGGTGCGCGTGTCTGTCTGCATCGTGGCCGGCTTGCTCGAGGGCGTAGTCAATGACGAGAGTGGGCTATGCTGAAACCTGATGGCGCGAGAGCGGCGTAGAGTGAGCAGTCTTCGTCCTCGGAATGAAGTGGTGTTGGAGGAAAGGATGGGGAAACGGTGTGCCGAGTGGTGCAACGAGGCCACAAACAAGATATTCTGCCGGCCCATGTAGACAGAAAGGGACAGCGTGATGCAGCGGGGGCGGATCAACAGACGGTGCAATGTCCTTCGCGGCGCGGCGCCGCGCAGAAGGCACGCGCCGCTGGCCCAGCAGCGAGCGCAAACCAGTGCGTGGCATCTGGCCCTGGCCAAGTGCTGAATCCGGCCTTGCCACGTGTTCCATGTCGAGATAAGTTCGGTATTTATGAACGATGCATCTCTGACGCGGCGGTCGTTGCTTATCACCTGTCTGTTCGATTGAACTCCATCGGCGTTACAAGAAAATTCAATGTTAGCGCGGAGTTACGGTTCTCTCTCTCTCTCAATGACAAGCGGTTCTGCAACTGGCGACGACGAGCAGTAGAAGATGCAGATCAATCGCGCTGGGCTCCCCAAAGAGGGGTAAAGGCCGTAGGCGGGTTTTGCATTCTCTGAAGGAGTGGAAAGTAAAACATTTGTGAACATCGTCCAAAAATGGCCAAACAGTTGGCTACCCTAATTGAAGAGGGAAAGGTTTGTCAAAGCAAACTCTTCACCTTGATACTGAAATAGAATAGTCACGCGCCCACAACGGAAGAAGTCCTGAAACCTGAGCATCCTGTGACGGGATCCTGCAGTTTGCTGTTGTCCAATTCTGGTTCTCTCGAGTCATGATTCTGTCTTGATGCACGCCCCGCTCCTTTATGGATCCTTAAAGAACAAAAATTCGGCTTTCACCATCATGGTGTCTTAAGAGGGTTCTCCATTTACCCTTCTACTCTTCTTAGACACTACACCAAGTTTCGGGCCACGCGATTCGAAGACTGAACTGCTAGAATCGGTTGAGTCTGAAAACCGTACTTCACTCCAGAGAACAGCCTACGTACATTACGGAGCTAGAAACACCGCGCAACAAGCCAGCTGGCTTCAATAACTGAACTCCGTGAGCAAGTCGAGAAAAAGAGTTTAGGTACCTATGGTATCCCCACAACCCTTCGACACCAGTATCAGGATTCTATCGAAAAGCATGGAAGCATTAAACTGCAAGAGCTATCCTTCAAAGAAAAGTTGGCATAAAAAGTTCAGGAAGACGTATGTGATGAGAAAGTCCTGGTGATGGATATATGCGGTATATACATACGTCACAAGAATAGTATCGATATCGAGACTTCCATCGTGGGCAGTAAAACTGGCAAACGAGCGCCTTGTTTGAGTTATCTTTTATTATAACGTGTTTGTCATCCTCTCTCGCGACGCATATTCGAAACCGCGAGATGTACAGCTCACCCAGTTTCGAAAATTTCCTACTGTCGAAGAATTCGTTTCTTTGAGCATCCACAAAACTTCTGAGAGATCTTGTTCACGATGAGCTTTTTTTCATATCTTATTGTACATAGACGAATGTCATTCGGTTGTGTTTTGCCCAGCATCCGTTTTCGACCTCGGCAGGATGGAACAACAATTGGATGTCAGTTTCACGGACGGTCCATGTGTGCTCAAGCGAGAAAACTAATCCTCACGAGTGTCTCATATCGAAAACTCAGGAGATCTCCGAAGAGCATATCCATGTCGAGTGGCTAGATAGATCCGTATTTCAAATTAGGCAAAAGTTGTAGAATCATTACCAATAATGAAGGACACAGTGCTGAGTATGCAGGAGATGACAGAAGTGGCCGCAGGTGGATGTGTAGCACCCCAAGAGCACACAGAAGCTACGTCTAGGCTTACCGAGATAGGAATGGTCCAAAAAAAAGTCGTACAACAGAGCACTTTTGCTTTATGTGTTCACTAGAGACCGGATGCTCGAATTCTATTGTAGATAGGCGGCGCAGAGAGGTTCACGTGTGCCTGACTTGTACAGTATCCCGTGAGACACGTTCCAGTCGTGTGACTGGAGGTCTCGCAAGTTACTTCGCACCTTCTAAACCGTAGCGTTCGCTACCCGATTAGTCTCTTTAAATTCGTGGTGTTACACCGAACCAAACCCAGAAATAGTTCTTCGTAAGATCGAATAGATATGGAACATACAATACTAAACATCGACTGTATTATCAACTGTCTAGATCTCTTGTTACCATGTGTCAGTTATCTGTTATCAATTGAGAAGAGAACAATCGCAATCAAGACTTCACATACTCAAGATGAACAGCTTCAAAAGCAACTTGTAATTATGAGCTTCACAATACCATGTGGAAACGCTCTTCCATCAAGCACCGAAATACGTCATTGCCATAGGCCCTGGAAGAATCGTAACTCATATAACAAGAGTGTGGCTCGCAGTCCTTATAACAGTCTTAGACATGTCGATTGCGAGAAAACGATGTATACCCAAAACAATCAAGAAAGAATAAGATGCTGGATGCTGGATGCAGTCAGGTCATACTGCATCATCGACCCCGTCCACAAACTAATATGGTAGGGGCTGAGACCGCTCGAACTGTAGTGATTCACTAAGAACAAAAGGCTGATATTGCCTTGTGTCAACCACGGACTACAGGTTCCAAACAGACGCCTCAAGGACGGGTTAGAAGGATCACACAAAACAACGAGAAAAACACATGCACTTCACCAAACACCGAACATACTTCTCCAAGGCAACCGCGCACACTTCAACATGTCGCCAAGTCCTCGTTAGTCCAGTGGAAATTACGCTTTTTACACATTGACCAAAACGGCGACCAGAAACGTAGAAAGATACGATGAGCAAGAGAAGCGCCCCGGCAGGAAAACACGTAGCTGCATAGGCGTAAGACAACGAGAACTCTAAAGAACGATAGCTATAGAAAGTACGGAACAGAGTTCCGAGGGGGAATGGCACTATGCTCCTTGGCATCTTCCTTGAAGATCTTGAACTGCTTATTGAGATTCTCGTCAAAGCTCATAATTGCAGCAACGTTTCCACATCTATAGCAGTAGTTTGGAGCTGACCACACCGTAACAATCTTCTCGTCAAACTGATACTTGTAGCCTTCTTGCACTAATTGATGAGCACGACAAATAAGATCAAGCTTATTGATGCGATTAAACTCCGTGGTAACGCGATTGCCGAAAAGCCAACCGGCACCGCGTGGCGACACTGCCCAGGTAGCAACATCTTCCGGATCTGACCACATGAGATCGCAAAAAGCGCCCTCTGGAGGAATTTCCTGACGGCGATCAATCGTTCTGATCTGGTCCAGAGTGCGGATATCTGGTGACAAGCCACCATGGACGCAGAGCACAGCGCCATCTATGAGGGCGGCAATGGTGAGATAGTCGAACACCTCGCAGCAATACTTCCATGCGTTAGCGGTTCCATATTTGCGCTGGCACTCGTCGTAGAAGCCGTAAACCTGGGTAATTTGCCTAGATTCATGGTTGCCTCGCAGAAGGGTAATATTGGCCGGATAGCGAGCCTTTAGACAGAGCAAAAGAGTAAAAGTTTCGAGCGAGTTGTAACCACGGTCGACAAAGTCGCCCATGAATACATAGTTGGTGTCGGGCACGTCGCCACCGGTTTTGAAGAGGTTGAGTAAGTCATGGAACTGGCCATGAATATCGCCGCAAACGGTGCATGGGCTGTTGATCGGTTGCACATTGCTCTCCTCGATGAGCAGCTCCTTGACGTAGTCACAAAGTTGTTTGAGGTCCCATTCTGCGAGGTGACCGCCGTTTTTCACCTTGACTATCCAGCCGTCAAGGTCCATTCCCATTTTGAGGCACGCAGTATGATGATGACGGTGGGTGAAAGGGCCGACGCCGGGAATAAGACAGTCAGAAGCGAGGGAGAGGAAATAAACGCGCACGGAGACGCGTGAAAGGGAGGGAATGGCGAGGACGGACGGAACAAAAGCTCGCGGCCTCCACGCAAAACTGACACAATGTCACAAAGGCGGCGCAAAGCAGGAAGCGCGACGCAGCCAACACGACGCAAAAAAATCAAGAGCTGGCGCGCGAGGGAGCGGGGTGCGACTCGGTCGATGTGAGGGAGCTGGGGAGGGCGCGCAGCGGAGCGGGTTGTGGGGGACCGTAAACGGTGGGGGGGAGAGGGCAAAAGACGTACGGGTACACAGTTGCGACGCCGGGCAGTGAAAGCGCTCGCAAAGAAACTCCAACGCGTGCACCGCGGCAGCGGACGCGTCTGCCACGCGCTCGGACGAGCCCAAGCCGCACGCCGTGCGGCACGCGTCGCCCCGCAAGCGACGCGCCACAGCCGTCCACGGTGGTGTTCTTCCCTCGCCTTACACCGCTAGCCTCAAATCCGCCAGCACCTCGCGCTCACTATAGCTGTAAGCAGCGCCATTCGCACATGCAGGCGCCGTGAGAGCCGTCCGCTTGCAGGCTGCGGCGGTGCGCATCGAGAGCTCATACACGACATGCAACACGGTCAGGGGCCTCCCATGCTCCCCGTACACCCCCCCCGCTCTTCTCTCTTGTCGCGTCGGTCGTCACTCGCATTGCGGCGTAGGTTTGTTATCGCAGCATGTCGTGCCGAAATCTGCCCGCCTTCTCTGCGGCTGCGCCGTTTCTGCGCTGTCCGGCGATATTCCCCGCCAGTGCGCGCGCTCGAAGCCGTGCTCGAGTCGCAGTTGTCACGCCACGCGCAACACTCTCTGAACGTTTCCCCGTGCCAGATCCTTTCTCGTTCCCCTCCGTCGCCTTCACCCAGCCCGCGCTATCCTCCGACCTGCGTCCCGAACTCATTGGAGCCTGTCTGTGGGGAGTGGGGCTATATCTCGGCTTTTCCCAGCGTGTGCGCTGGGGCACAGCCGTTCAAGACGCTCTTAACGCTACCCTTCTCAACTTTCTGCCACTCGGTGTTGCGGACGCGCTTGCGTCCGTGTTTCACACTCTCCCGTTCCTCCTTGCTGCATTCACAACGGATGCACTGCTGCGCTACGTCAGTGCTGGCAGCGCGACGTGGGCAGTAGCCTCGGGTTTGTCCGTTGCTATGTATGGCGGTGTCTACGAGCTTGGCCGTTTGAGTGCTCGCACCAAGAAGCTCTCAGACGCTGAAGAAAAAGTCTATCTACTGTTTACTTCCTTCGCAGAACGTAACCTCATCCCTAAAGGAAGATGTCACCTAATTGACATTCGAGATGCAATTCGGGACGACGCAAAAGCTCGTGTTCTCTCAGGTGTTTCTGACGAAACCCTGCGACGCTTCATTCGCAACAAATTCCCCAACGCTAAACGTTCACCCAATGGCTTCTATCGCGGATTATCTATCCGCCGGCCCTAGTCCGCAAACTGTCAAACATTCTCCTCAATAACGCGTCATCCATTTCTACTATTTGCTCGTCAGAACGTATGAACGAAGAATCCGGATCGAAGCTTCGGTTCAAACCATGTTGATTTGGGAGGCATGATCTCATTGTTGTCCGAAACCTCCATCAACTGCGCCACGTCCACGGCATGCAACGCGAACGCCACTCCTCCACTCGCATCAGCGCGTGCAGCGAGATTACCCAAGCCTCGAATTCCGCCAACGAACTCAATTCGCTCGCAGCTTCGTGGGTCCTCAATTCCCAAGATGGGAAGCAAAACCCGTTGCTGCAATAAGCTGCAATCTAACTGATCTGCGATGGAAGCGGATTCGCTGCTGCAATCCCCTAGCGAAAACTTGTACCATTCGCTTTCGGTATACACGAAAAACGTCTTGGCTTCCCTGGGCATTGCAGTCGGTTGCTCTATTTTGCTTACTTCACCCACAGACCTCAACTTGTCCAAGAACTCATCCGCGCTGAGCTTGTTGCGATCAGTCACCACACGATTATATGGCAGAATGCGAAGCTGACTCTGAGCGAAGAGCACCACCAGGAACCAGTTGAAGTCCTCGTCTCCTGTGCATTCGTCTCCTGCTTGCGCTGCCCTGTATCTTGCCACACGTGCTGCACTTGCTGATCGATGGTGGCCGTCTGCGATGTAGACCTTTTCTACCTCTTTGTCAAACAGATCAACTAAGGTTTGAATATCGGACTCAGCAACGCGCCAGACTGTGTGTCTAACTTCGTCCTTGCCTGTGACGTCGAACAGCGGCTCATCCGATACGCTGTTTGCTATGATGCGTTCTATGTGATTATCGTCGCGATAAGTGAGGAATACCGGTCCAGTGTTTGCAGACAGCTCGTCTGTCAATCTGGTTCGATCGTCCTCTTTTTCCTTACGAGTTTTTTCGTGTTGCAGAATGACGCCAGAGTCATAGTCTTGAACGTGTGCAAGAGTAACGAGGCCCGCTTGGACATGATGTTTCATTCTTTGACGGTACACATACAGGTTAGCGCTGGTTTCTTTCACCAACAGGGATTGGTCCACTAGCTTCTGTAGCGCCTGTTTTGAGGACGCATACACCGAGTCGTGGTAAGGAGACGTATCAGGCATTACAGCATCGGGGCGTATGACGCGCATGAACGATTGGGGATCTTTTGCGATGTACTCCGCAGCTTCGGTTGAAGACACTACATCGTACGGAGGGCAGGTTAGACGCCAGGCGACTTCGTTTGAAGCTGGTACCAGCGGCTGGAAAGGCTTGATCTTCATAGTTGCTGACACAAGGCGATGAAGATAGAGTGACGACGTTTGAGTGACGACGTTAGAGCGACGAAGTTAGAGCGACGAAGTTACAGATCGCGGAGCGCAACGGCGACGAAGGTGGTGCGGCGAAGAGCAGGAGCTGACTGAGTAGCTGCTGATGGATGGGACGTTGTGCAAGTAAATCGCACGCAACGAAGAAGATGAAAAGAGCCGCATATGCAGGCGGAACAGCCCAATGAGCGAGCGGTGGGGACGAGGTATGCCTGGGGGCGCGCCATGAGGTCCGCAGAATTGCTATCGGCGACTAGCATCGCTCGCATCGGCTTGCATTGGTTGGGCACTGTCATGATCACAGTGACGATTCGAAAATAAATCGCAAAAGCGCCAATAAAACGTCGTGGGAGGTGTCCCGCAGATACACGATGACGTTGTGTGCAATGCTGTGAATGGAAAACAAATGTTGTATGCACATGACGACGTGCGTGCTTGCCGCGCGTGCCCGGCGCTCGGGGCCGATCGCAGCCCCGAGAGGGGCAGAACCGCCCTCGTGAGTGCGCACGCTCCGCGCTGCGCGAGAAACGGCGTGAGCGTGAGCGCACTCGGGCGGAGTGGCGGGTAAGTGGCGGCAGCCGCGTTGCGCATCGCGCAGAGGTGTGCTGCCAGGCGCAAGCTGTGGGTGCCGCCGTGCGTGAAGATACCTTCGTATCTTAGGTACCTCCGCAGCCGTGGCGTGGGGCGCGCGCGCGAAGAAGCTCGCGCGGGAGAGAAACGGTGCGGACGCGGCGCCAGTTGGGAGTCCGAACTTGGGACGGCGGCGGTGGAACGAGCGGAGTGTCCACGTGCAGTGTACGGGCGCACAGCGGCGGCGCTGCGGCGGCGGCGGCGGCAGCCGTTTCGGTGGGTTGGTGCGCGCAGGGCTTGCAGACAGCGCCAATCATAGACGTTGGGCAGCCGTGCCGCGGCGCGTGCTGTCACGTGTGTCACGTGGCAGCGGTGCGCGCATGCTGCCGCGATGCGCCAATGGGCCGTGCTTCTTCGCTGCGCGCCACGCGATTCCGCAGTGCGTGTCCTCGCAATTTCAGTCCTACCCACCATACTACCGGCTACCGCGTCTCTCTCCTCCTTCTGCCCTCTGCCCACGCCCTCTTCCGCACCCCTGCCCACCTCCCTGCCC
>JASCIV010000726.1:0-13378 GCA_030374735.1 Gracilaria caudata
TAATGGTGTGAATGCGTGTTTGGGCTGTTTTGGAAATATGTAGTCAACTACGTTTAACTTCATCGAACAACGAAGAGAGCGAATGAAAAGAGGAGCAACGTGAGTCTCCTTAAGCCGGCAACCAGTTTGATGTGGTCTGGGGAATCTGCTTGTAAGTAGTGGGGTCCTGGCACCGAAACTTCGAGCAACTCCGGCCACGGGTGAACGACTTTAAGAGCCAGCGAGCCATTGGTGATCAAAACGCCCGCATCTCCCTTGATGAACAGTTTCGGAATAGGAGTTGCTGCAGCCACTGTAAATACGTCTCAATTAAAGCAGCTACATCAGCCGGAACGCCACCTGTCGGCAAGTTGGCAGCGCCAACTTTCTTGTGCCTTAATACCTTACTCAGGGGGAGCGAGAAACCGAATCACATGTGAATGCTTAGGAGTTGGCAGATGCTGCTCATAGCATGCGCATGCTATGAGCCTGCGTGTTTAGCTGCCAAGCACTTCCTACAATTTTCGGTGGGAGCTCCTCTGTTTTATCTATAACCAGCGAATGATATTGTGGCAACAAGGCACTCACCGCGCATTTTCTTGCGCTCCTACTTCACAAGCTAACGTTAAGCTCATGTCCAACCTCCCCTTGGCAACAAAGTCATTCCATCGATCCTTTACTTAGTTGCTTGTCGTAATCGTTCCTCTGAAGCTGTCGACTCCCATCTGCCAAACGTCTTATTCTCCCACTCATGCAACCGTTCCCCCTTTTCGTTGTTATCTTCTTTGGTACTCTCCGCACCAGCGCGGCCCTTCGAAATGCATTATCGTCGCAGCCTCCGTTGCGATGCTGTTTCATGCAAGAGCCGCCCATAAGCTTTCAGAACAACCGTAGCAGATGGAATGTACGTTCTTCAACTTTATTCTTCACGCATCCTTTTGATTCTGACACCAATCTTTGCATCTTTACGTCATTCGTGGAAAAGAATGGGCTAGATGGTGTAATCAGGGACCATCTCCTTCAACATCAATCCTACCTCAATTGGACATGCTCCTCTATGCTTCCCTTCCGCCATAGCAGCACCGATTTCAACGCTTTCGTGTCCTCCATGTACGAATGTACAAACAAATCAACGGGAGAAATCATAGATGCTCCAAACTGCATGTGCGATATCGGCATTGGGGGTTGGTTTCGAAACACGGCTCGGTTTGGGAAGGTGACCTTTCTCCCTCCATTTGGGTACGACAGGTACGTGGTGTTCACACATGTCTCTCAGGCCACAGTTTCCGGCAAAGTTTGGTTCTTTCTCCAGACCTTTGACTTCAGAGCTTGGATTTGCATTGTAGCGTCTTTCGTGATGTTCACATTTCTGAAGATGCTCGACCGTAGATTCCAGCCTGCTCCTCCGTGCCCACCGCTCCCACCCACCACCAATAGAATCCGACGTTATGTACATTACCTCAGGAACAGTCGTCCTCTCTACCGATTAAGGAAGGCCATTCAAAGTACATGTAAGTACGATCTTCTTCAATGTGTTTTCATGCGTACGTATCCTGAAGTGCTGACTTTCTACATTCATTTGATTGTGTGCGAGATCAGTGATGAGGATGATATTGCTCTCGGATGAGCCTGTTGTTACAAGTGGCACAACCACGCGCCAATGGTTTCTTAATATGATTCTTGCAGTAGCTTCGCTTTTCCTCATCTTATCTTACGAAGCCAGTATGACGTACGTACCGGTATCCCATAACGATTTGTTGTTGCCCTGCTATTGAGGATCGTCACGCTGCTAACGTTCACTCTCTTCTATGGTGCTCACTCTGTCAGGGCATTACTGGTACAGGAGTCCATCCAGACCAGGTTTCAATCAGCTTCAGATCTTCAGCATTGCAAAATCGACCCCTCGGAAATGTGCATCATTCGAGGAGGTGCTCTTGAGACCTATTGGAACAAATCTATTGCGATTGGGTATGTTACATTGTATTCAACACTGTAGAAAATGATTGAGATGCTCTGCAAGAAAGCGTTTATGCATTGACACCAACTAACGGATATGTTTTTTCTCACTACAGCGATTGTCATCTCGAGAATCCACCAAATTACTTAGATTCATATAACTCTTTATTCGCAGCTGTGCAGAACGGGCAATGCAAGTATGCAATTGTCGGCGAGTCTGTTATCACTGCTGCAATTCGAGAAAGGTACTGTGGGGATTTCGTGATCGTGGGCGAACCAATCTTCAACGATGGCCTTTCCATGCTCCTTCCCATTGGCAGCAATCTCACGGAGCCAATGAGTCTGGCCACTCTGGCACTGCACGGGAATCAAACTGAGCCATCCCTGAAAAAGTATTTCAACACTCTGCCGCAGTGCGAAGCGGATGTGACCAGTACTCTGAGCTTTGGCAAGCTTCGTTATTTCTTTTTCATCTTGTTTTCCTTCGGAGGACTCATATTGTTGGCCATGGTTCTCATTCCGCAGCATGCTCCAAGAGATAGCGGAAGTCCACAAACACGTGCTACCCAAGAAGAGCAATTACTAGAACCCAAGATGATGCGGTCATGGAACACGCACAGCGGTGAAGCACGTGGAGTAGCCCTTCGGCACGGTCTCAGTCACAATTGGCTGATGTCAGGAGTGGAAGAAGGAAAGCATTTCTCGCGAGTTGCACCGAGAAGATGGCGTTCGGGAAGACTGTGGGGCCCACCAAGCGGAACGAGGGTTTTGAAATGTGCCAATTGTTGTTGGCAATGCGCAACAAATCATGTCGGTCGGTCATGGTATGGACATGACTCGGAAATTGACTGTGGCGAGGTGTATTCGGACGACGAAAGTGTGTGAACACGGTAGATGACAATCAGGCGAGTCCACATGGACGGATTGGTATGCAGGTGGTGCTTTATGTCGCGCGCAATGTGCTCATTGTTGTGCATCTCCGTATCGCAGAAGCCCTACGCGCTACACAGTTCAAGATCCTCGTGGGAACTTGGGTTCGTATCTACAGAGAGAAGCAGAAGCCCTCTACAATTGTGAGCATCGACGATAAACAATTATATGTTCGCACCGATACCAGGATTCAACAATTGTCCATCAGCCAACGTATCCTCCTCAGACCTGTCCTGTTAGAAACCCATCGTCAGCCACTGTGAGGCTCCATTCGATAGCTTCATGGCCGACCATACCCACCACGAACACCACGCCAGTCCTTCAATCCTCATCGATGACATCCTAGGTGCTTAACATGCCAACTTTCAACACTCATAATTCGACGTCGCCAGTAACAATGAGTTTGACTGTGTCCTCAAAACAGAAATGTATGACGTCATATCCGTCAACAATTCAAACAAATACCAACCGTACAATTGAAAGCATCAAGAATGAAGAGACTCTACACCTACAAGGAAGGCCCAGCTTATCGGTCAAGGTCATAACGATTCATCGCAGAAAGGGAACTCTGATTCGCATCATCAGCGTTGCAGATGCGGGTGTAGCGTTCTACCTGCCTTACGCGCTGTGTAATGTGGGCATGCGCACACGTGTTGCATGAATCATTGCAGATAATTTTAGTGAGAAGTCCTAAATTAGGACAACTTGACCCCCCCTGCCAGCAAACGCAGTTGTTCAGTGCTGTGAACTTTAACGCCCTTATGGGGACGTCAGCTGTATTGCCCTCGTCCGCTGTGTGGAGTTGGCTGTCGAGTAGGCTCAAGATTCGACCGCAGTCTGGTCGTCTGCACTGCAGCACTACAAGTTCAGTTGGCACAACAGCCACATCGTCAGAACAGGGCCTCACTACGGACCGGTGCATTTTAGGTGCCCAGGCCAACCGAGCCAGGTTTCAGATAAAGATCAAGCCTGGCTCTTAACCCGTTAACCCGTTAAGAGCCAGGCTTGACTGCCAGATCTTTTTCAGATTAAGAAACACTCGTCGGATACATGGAAGAGTTCCATGTAAGGTTTGTAGAACATTAGCATTGCCTACTGCTTCAGTAACACAACGGCGACTCCAAAATCTCATGTGCCTTTGTACGAAGTTACCATACTCAGGGGGTGCGCGATAATCCAATCACATGTGGTATACAGTCTATACCTGCTCATACATGTATAATGTTATCTGCTAACCATCTTTAAGTCTGCGTACCTAATTTGGATGTATCATAGAACGTGCAGAACTCCATATCTTCAAAAGTTGCTGTGCGTGTCGTCCAGCTTTATACAGGCGACAACAATTGTATTCTGAAGTGCTAAGAGGGCGAACAGTCACTAAGCAATGATATTCAGGCAGCAAAGCAGTCACCCCAGATTTTCGAGAGCTTCCGTGGCATTACTTCTACGCCATTTCAACCTTCTCTTTGCACAGGTGTTCCATCGACTGCGTGCTTGGTTGCTTGTCGTAATCATCATCTCCTAATTCGTCCACTCCCACCCGCTCCCACTCATGCGACTGCGTCATCTTTTCGTTGTTCTCTTCTACATCATGCCCGGCACAGGCCTAGCCCTTCGAAATGCATTATCGTCGAACCCTCCGCTTCGCTGCTGCTACATGGTGCAGCCTCCCATAACCTTTCCGAACCCCCGCAACGTCTGGCAAGTAAGTTGTTAATCTTCAGTTCGCTTCGTTGCCCTGCGCCCCTTTAGCTTTCGCCCACCATGCTCACATCGTTGACGTCTTCATTCTCATTCGTGGAAAAGAATGGACTGGACGGCGTTCTCAAGGAACACCTGCTTCAGCACCAGTCCTACCTCAATTGGACCTGCTCCTCTATGCTCCCCTTCCATCAAACAGACACCACCAGTTTCAATGATTTCGTGTTATCCATGTACGAATGTACAAACAAAACAACGGGGCAAATCATAGATTCGCCAAACTGCAAGTGTGACATTGGCATTGGCGGTTGGTTTCAAAACCCCGTTCGGTTTGGCAAAGTGAACTTCCTCCCTCCATTTGGGTACGATCGATATGTCGTGTTCATACACGTTTCTCAAGCCACAATTTCTGGTCGAAATCTGTTCTTCGTTCAGACCTTTGACGTCAGAGCTTGGATTTGCATTGCGGCCTTGTTCGTAATGTTTACGTTTTTGAAGATGCTCGACCGTAGATTCCAACCGCCTGCTCCTTATACGCCTCTTCCACCCTCCACCAATAGGTTCCGACGTTACCTCTACCATCTCACGAAGAGTCGTCTACTTTATCGATTAAGGAAAGCCACTCAGAGTACATGTAAGTACTATATCCTCTCTCTCTTTTCTTATTCATATGCACCAAGTAGCACTGACTTTCTATATGTACCTATGTTAATTGCGTGCGAGTTCAGTGATGAGGATGTTGATGCTCTCCGATGAGCCTGTTGTTACAAGTGGCACTACCATGCGTCAGTGGGTTCTAAACATGATTCTTGCAGTAACTTCGCTTTTCCTCATCTTATCTTACGAGGCCAGCATGACGTACGTACCATTCTCCCATAACGTTTTGTTGATGTCCTACAACTGAGGATAGCCGCGCAGCTAACGTTCACTACCTTCTGTGTGGTTCACTCTGTCAGGGCATCGCTGGTACAGGGGTCCATCCAGGCCAGGTTTGAATCAGCTGCAGATCTTCAGAACTGCCGAATCGCCCCGTCGGAAACGTGCATCCTTCGAGGAGGGGCATTTGAAATCTATTGGAACAACTCAATTGCGATTGAGTAAGTTACGCGTACTCGGTACCATTGAACTTTTATTGGGATGGCGTGCAAACAAGTCTGACGGATATGTGTTTGTTGCGCACCGTAGCAAGTGTCACGAGCGGAATCCACCACAGTTCTACAGTTCATACGAGACTATATACGAAGCCGTTAAGAATGGGCAATGCAAGTACGCGATCGTCATCGAGTCTTCCATCTTGACTGCGATTCGGGAAAGGTACTGCGGTGAGTTCGTGATCGTGGGCCAACCAATCATGAACGGTGGCCTTTCAATGCTCCTTCCGGCCGGGAGCAATCTGACCGAACCCATGAGTCTGGCCACGCTTGCGCTGCACGGCAATCAGACCGAGCCATCTCTCAACAAGTATTACAACACTCTGCCCAAATGCGAAGCGGAAGCAGACAGCACGCTGAGCTTCGAAAAGCTGAAGCTGTTCTTCATCATTGCGTTTTCATTCGGAGCGGGAATATTCTTGGCGATGGTGCTCGTTCCTCAGCATGCCTCGACAGAAAGCGGAAGCTCAAGAACACGGGCTGCGGGAGCAGAGCAATTGGCGGAAGGCAAGATGACGCGGTCATGGGACGCGTACAGCGGTGAAGCGCATGGAGCAGCGCTTCCGCACGGACTCAGGCACAACTGGCTGGCGCATGGGGTGGAAGTAGACGCGCAATGCTCGCAGACTGTGCCAGGAGGCTGGAACTGGGGAAGACTGTGGCGCACCCCAAGCAGAGCGAAGGCACCGACGTGTGCCAACTGTTGTCGGCAATGCGCAACGAACGCTGTCGCCCTGTCATGGTCTCCGCCGTGGCCCGCGTTTGCACCGCGCTCGCAAATCGACCACCGCGAGACGGATTCGGACGAAGAAAGCGTGTGAACACGAGCGCCGACGATCAAAAAGCACAACGCACGCGCCGTCACATGGAACGTTTGGTGTGCAGCTGCTGCTCTTGGCGTGCAATGCGCTCCTGCACCAAGCGCTCCGCCGCGTTCTTTACCAACTGCTGCACGCGTCGCCGCAGCCACCAAGCAGCGCCCTGCGCGCCCGTGCCGCTGAACGCGCCGGCCACATTGAGCGCCACGCTCTCGCGCTTGAGTCCCACGCGCCACGCCACCAGCGCCAACGCGCCACTCGCGGTCGGATGCAGCGCCGCCAGCACCGACAACGTGTTCATCACCTTCTTCATCAACGCGTTTGCCAGCGTCACCGGCTGCGCGTCCATCTCGCGCAGCGCCACACGCACCGCCGCGCGCGACGACAGTAAAAGCGGCGTGTGTATCGAGTCGTCGCGCGCGCGTTGCACGTCTTGCTCGTCGTCGAGCGCGGCTTGCAGCTGTTTGGAAAGCTGTGCCAGCGGCGGCGCGTTGGCGGCGGCCGTCTCGTCCAGATCGCGCAGCGCGCGCGACGCGCGCGCCTCGTGCTGCCGCTCGAGTTGCAGCGCGTGCGACATGGCCGCGAGTCGAAGTGATACCACACGACGACGCCACAGCACCAGCGCCGGCAGCACGGCGGTGAGCAGCGCGCCGCCCGTGATGACGACGCGCCGCACGGGTTCAAGCATGCGCAGTTGCAGCGGCGACAGCGCCAGCAGCAGCGAGAGCGCGGCGAAGAACAGCGCCAGCAGCAGGTAGAACACGGAGGAGAAGACGGTGAGCAGGCGCAGCGCGGCGTGCAGTGGCGGTGGCGCGACGGAGGCGCGCAACTGCGGGCTGGTCATGGCGCCGCGGTCGGGGAGGGGGGGGGGGGGGGGGGGGGGGGGGGGCGCGCGACGTTCGCGGATCCACGTACGACGGTAACTGTGGACGGTGGCCGGGACGGCGAGTGAAACACGCATTGCTTGATCGGCGGCGATCGTGTTTCGCATGCTGCTTCATGCGTGTGCTCCTCGCGCTGTGCGACGTGCACACCAGCACGTGCTGTGTGACGTGGCTACACGGAGGCTCGACTGAGTCGCTCGTCGTAGCGCTCATGACGGAAACAACGCGGCAGCGCGAGGGCGCGGCGCGGTGCGTCGCGGCGATGAGGCGCGGTGACCGCCCACCCGCCGTCCAATTCGCGCGCGCCTGCAGAGTCGCGCCGCCATCTTCCGTAGTGTCACTCCCAAGATTTCGCGCCCACGTGCACCTACACTCCCGTCGACGCTGACGAAGACCCACAACAAAGTCTCTTCCAAAACTTGCTCGCGCGCAACCAGCGCAACGCGCGCGCACGCCGTTACTCTGCTTCCCGCCTGTTGAACCGCTCGCCGGTACACACACCATGTGCAGGAGGCACTTTGCGTGGCTACTTTTTGGCCCTCGTTCCCTCGAACGCCCGCGGCGTGCCGCCACACCTCGCCGCCGCGTCAAGCCGTACATCCGAGTCGCCGACAACTAACGCGCCTTTAATCTTCTACCTTCGTAGACACCCCCCAACGCCGCGCATCCGCGCTGTCATTCACCGATGCAGCTGGCTCTGATCTCCTTGTCTGATTACAGCCCCGCACCACATGATGAATACCATATCTGCCGCCACCGCTCCGCGTGTTGATGTTCATCAGCTCACAGCTCGAGCCCACGTCAATCGCCTTCGTCGTCTCCGCCTCTGCGAGCTCGCATTCACAGCCACGCCGAGAAACAGCATGGCCGCAGTCGCTCAATCCCGCGCCCCAAACTCAACGCTGGCGCCCTCTTCTCACGCACTCCAATGCCTTCGCATCGCGAACCCTCGCCTATCATGGCGCTCCCGACCACCCTCATCCTCATCTCCCTGCTGCTCGCGCCGTCCTTCGCCGATCCAAAACCGCACCACCCCATTCATCCGCCACGCCCGCTACTGCCACCCGTCGCCTACCCCCAGCATGCCGTCACCCACAAACAGCCGCACCCAAGCCCCCTCCCCCGACCCCGTCGTCGTCGCCGCCGCCGAAAAGAGAGCACCGGAGACCTCGCGACAACATCTCCCTGTCCGGTTCACAAGCACAAGTGCGCGCAGAACCGTCAACCTCTTCCCCAGATCAACACCGCACTACCTCCTCCGACACTGCGCAGCAGCCGAAACTCCTTGCCACGTGCCCTGCCATCTGCCTAGCCCTACGAGAAGCGCAGCCAATGTTGGCGCGCTCTACGCCCGCGAATGCGAGGTGCAACCCCTTTCACAGCCGTCATCGCGCTGCCTGTTCAGCGCCATTTCTGCGTGTCGCAGTCCATGTGCGCCGACAGACGCGGCCCCACCATCACGCCGACCGTAACGCCCTCTCCCTCTGCAAGTGTGTCAATGTCCACCACGCCTTCGCCTTCGCCGTCATTGTCTTCCGCTCCCGCACGAGTGCTGTTTGCCATTCCGACCCCGTCTGAAACTCTGTCGCCCAGTCCCAATCCCTCCGCGTCTGCAGACGCGTCAATGCCGCCCTCTGTGCCCCGATCACAGCCGTCGCTTTCGTCATCTCCGAATGTGTCTGTGGCTCTGTCCATTTCAGCCACGCCGTCTATGTTGGTGTCGCCGGCAAGTTCGCCTGCCGTCACGCCCACGCCCAGTATATCGGTAAGGGCATCGGTCAGTGCGTCTGTGTCGCCGTCGCCCAGCAAATCTACAACGCCGTCACCTAGGCAATCTGTGTCGTCGTGGGCCAGTCCATCGACATCAGCGTCAACCGCTGCTTCAATGTCATTATCGGCCACTGCTTCAGTGTCACCATCGACCACAGCTTCAATGCCACCATCGACCACAGTTTGAATGTCACCATCGCCCACAGCTTCAGTATCAACATCGGTCACAGCTTCCGTGTCACCATCTGCCACTTCTTCAGTGTCACCATCTGCCACCGCTTCAGTATCCGCCTCAACATCACCTTCCGAGTATGAAGAGCCGTGCAGACTGGACGTAGATGACAGTGAGCCCATTGTGAGGACCAAGTGCATATGTGGACGAAAGCGGGGAAATTCACGCACTGTGCCGACGAAGGTGATTGGACCACGAGAATGTCTGACTGGATGTCTGCGCGACAACAACGATCTCATCACAGAATGTGAAGATGCAGGAGAAGGCGATGACAATGGCTCTCGCTTTGATGATTTCTGGGTGTTGCTAAATGATTTTGAAGTGGTCCGCCTCAATCAGTGTTCGGAAGACACTTGTGATGGCCTACTGACGAATCCAAGCAGTCCAAACTATCGATATTTAATTCCTCTGTAGTGGCTGTGCATTCTCATCTATGCAGGAAACGGTCTGTTCCTTCACGCATCTGCGAGCCTACGTCAGAGTTGTTGCAGGGACGAGAAGTGCGCTTTTGGGGAATGCCTCCGATCGGGTCTTGCGTTTCATTCCTTGTACGACAGCACATGCCGACCGCACGCCCCAGTTACGCTCGTACATGCACTGCATGGAGAGCGACAAACGTAATGGACAACCAGTTAAGCGAGAGCTGCGGCACTGTCATACCGATCTGTGTGAGTATGTGATATGACGCAGGTTGTGTGTGACTCGGCCTCACAACTCTACCTAACCATACGGAGTGTAAACATTGGATGCGGGGAAACAAGTGCACCGTATCTAATGTCGCCGACTTGAAACAAGCGTTGGGCAGGAATTGCGAGCATTGCAAGAATGCATAAGCGCTGCGGCAGGTTTTGGCGTGCTCGGCGACGATCAAGATGGCCAGAAACACTCGCATACTGAAAGACACAGCGCAGACACACCGGTTGGAATGCATTGCATCATGCGGCCCGCCAAGGGCACATGGAGGTAGTGAACGAGCTGCTGCAGCGCGTCGCCGACGTGCGCAGCGCAAGCAACGACTGCTGGAATGCGTTGCATCATGGCGTCGACACAGAACACATGACCGTTGCAGTCGCACTGTTACACGGAGGTGCCGATGTAGACTGCCAAATGCATAATGGTGACACGGCGCTGCATCTTGCCGCACACAATGGGCACACCCAGCTGGCTGGCGGCCATGCTCTGGCGCGCCGTGCTCTGGCATGCCGGTGCTAACCCGTTCAAGAGAAATACCCAACGGCGCACTGCGCATAGGTCGCTGAAGGAAAAAGACAACGGGCTGTACAAGCAGATGTGCGCCGGACGCGTAAAATCACCGACGTTGCCGCCTCTTTCTCCAGCCGCAATCTCCACCCCTACTCCTCTCTCTCCATTACAAGATGCATTGCAGTCGGTCCTACAAAATTCCGTCGTCGCTTCGGAGCCCTGCCACTTGCTCATCAACAAACGAAACTGCTCTCGTTCGCTGCCCGAATGGAAAGCCGCTCACGACCTTCTAGCGCTCGCTGTCACCGACGGTCACATCCATCCCGAGCACCCTGAGGGCAAACTGTATTTCTGGAACGACCAACTGTATTGCACCGTAACAGACCTTCCGATAACTGACGAAGACAAGCCTGTCGTTTTCAACTAACAGGCGGCAATCACTGAAATGGTAAGCGAATGGACCCAGTTCTTTTTAGCTGCAAGTGGAGCGGAGACTCGATTGCGATCTCGTTTGAATGATTGTTTGGTTAAATTTCTGGAAGAATGTAGTATTTCTCCGCATTCGTTGAAGTTCGGATCGAGGTCAGACATTGGCGAACTGCAGGATGCTGTGGAACAATTTGTTGAGGACAAACTGGGAGAAGAAATGACGGAGTCGGGGTATTACATCAAGCTCACATATTTCGTGAAAACGTTCTCGCAAGATAGTTGACAGAGCGCGGGTAGGACGACAAGCACAAACACTAGGGCGGACGTCTATGAAAATGTACGATGATGTACAAGACTGACAAGAGGAGCAAACGCGCGAGTTCTTATTGCGACGTGCGAGCATCGAGTCATATAGTACGCAGCCTGCGAGCCGGGCGCGGCGCGAAAAGCACAGGTGTCTCTCGTGGTACACGGCCGTGAAAAAGGATCACCACGGTATCGCGTGCGTTCGAAACTTCGGCGGGCGGGCAGTATTGCGGGTCGACCACGTGGGGTATGTTCTGCTCGGTGGCGGTGGTGGTGTCGGGAGGTGGCTGCCCCGTCTGAGATATCTGCGCCGTGCTGCTTCGCGCGCGAAGTTGAGGGAACACACCGAGCGTTTTGAGTCCCGCAGCAACAAAGTAACGGCTGATTTGCAGCTCGGTACTAGATGGCGAGTCGAGCTGCTGCCGTTCAATGGTAACGTCCGAAGGCTGTGAGAGGCGGGAAGGACAACTGCGAGGGTGCCATGCGATGCTGAAGCAGTTCGCGGGAATGATAGAAGAGCTGATCGAAGCGGCAGCGAAAGGCAACGTGTTGTGATGCGGGTAGCGCGGCGGCCAGCGAAGGGGCTGCGAAAGTTGAAGATGTGGTGCGCGCAATGGTCGATCAGCGGCGGCCGTTTGTGGTGGACAATATGAAGGCGATTTGGGCGGCACGTGCGCAATGCGCACTGCGGATCGAACTTGCGCAGCCAGCAGATGACGCGCTTGCTTTTACGACGAGGAGAAAGATCGGGCGAGTGTAGCTAGGTAGTATCCCACGACATGCGCGCGCAGGATGCGCGGCGTTCGAGCGTCGTCCGCCGCGGGCGGAGCCTAAACTGAGTGCTCTTCGTAGTGCTTATGACGGAAGCAACGCGGCAAGAAGGTGGAGCGCGAGGGCGCGGCGCGGCGCGGCGATGAGGCGCCGTGACCGCCACCGCGCCCAATACTCGCGCGGGAGGAGAGTGGCGGCGCCATCTTTCCTGGAGTGCTCTTCATCGTGGTCGCTGTTGGTGCGCTCGACATCGGGGCTCCCGACGGCAAGACAATCGGACAAACCACAACGCGAAGCCAGCAACGCAATCCTGCCAGTGACCGACTACGTGTCACTGGTGTAGTGACCACCGGATTGGCGCACAACTTCCAATTACAAATTCTGTAATTTCTGAAAGCAGATGCCAATTACCGTCCACGCAAATTCGTGAGATAGCATCGGTGAAGATGATCTCTGGAGTTGAAAACATTGTTGAGCGGGTTCTATGCGACAAAAAGGCGTGAAGTACTGTATGGCTTTAGCAGTTATTCCATCGCATGTTGCTTGGTCCAGTCGTGTGCGGTATGTATGGCAAGCACTTTGTTGGTGCCTCGCCTCCGTTATCACAGCGGTCGTGCTAACCAGGGGCGGAACGCAATCGATTGGATTGCAATTAATTGCAATCCCAATAATGGCAATCAGGGATTGCTTTCTCCGAAGAACTGTTTACAATCTTCCCATCAAAATGCCCAACAAAACACCCATCACAGCTTGCGATGGGCACCATGATAGACACTGAACCATTACCGATAATGTAGAGCAGTTAAATGAATACAACGGATGGTAGACCAAAAGCATAACGGCTTGATCGTCGCCCCGTGTGTCATCCTACTTCTTAGGCTAACCATCGCGAAGAGCGACTATCAGAATAGTCAATCTCTGTGTCTGGTTGTCGAGCTTTAATATTTTGCGAGTGAATCCAAAGCTTTTGAACCTTGACTTGGTTCGAGAGGCACTGTACCAGTCCAGAAGTCATGATCAGGTAGAGCAGTAGTAGTTTTAATTGTTGTTTTTAGTCATGGTTTTCCATATTACACGATACAGAGTTGCAACTAAAGCTAAGAAGAGCAGGGTTAGACAAGAAAAAAGTGATTGCAGTAGAGATTGGGTCTTACTTTTTGTGGTATGAAACTGATGGGACATGTGGGAGACGGATTGCAATCTGATGTACGATTGCAAGGTGGGATTGCCTTCTGATGGATGATTGCT
>JASCIV010000727.1:0-13362 GCA_030374735.1 Gracilaria caudata
GGAGGGGGCAGGGGGGAGGGGAAGGGGAGAAGGGGAGGCGGTAGTAGGGGGGCGGCGGCGCCGTGGCGCAGCTTTGATGGGGGGCTGCGCCGGATCACGGGCGGCGGGCGCGCGAAAGCGCGCGCGCTTTTTATTGCGCAGCGTTTTGCGTGCGCGCCACTGACGCACCCAGCACGCCGAGCGTGGCCGCCTGCGCCATCACGCGCGCGCGCATCATCGTCTGCGACAGGCGCGTGTTGCCGGCGCGGAACGCCAGCAGCCCCACGCCCAGCACGGCGGCCGTGGCCAGCGCGCCGGCCGGCACCAGCGGGTTCTTGCGCAGCAGCGAGAAGTCGCGCGGCGCCGGCAGCGCCGCGTCGAACGATGGCGTCACGTCACTGTCCGCAAGCTCATCGTAGTCGTGCTCGGGCGCGCGCGTGAGGATGATGCGCGACGGGCGCTCAGCGGCGGCGCTCTCCTCGGCGTGATCGGCTCCCATCGGCGGGTGGTTGCGGATTCTCTCGGGTCGGTGGCAGGCACGGGCGCCGCAGCAAAAGGTACACTGGTGCGACGGGGCGACGGTGCTGCGCCACGTGGCGACGACGTGGGTGGCGGTGTGCGTTTCGGTTTGGGTTGACGCTGCGGCGGGCGGGCGCGGCGAGTTGCGGCCGGAGCGGGGTGGAGAGTGCGCGTGGTGCGATGAAGACCAAGACGAAGGCTGAGACCAGGACGATCGCTTCGACGACGAGCTCGAGGAGGGCGCGCCGGCGACGACGACGCGCGGCGCTGCTGCTGTTAAGTGCTGCGCTGCTGCTGCTGCTGGCAGTGGTGTGCGGCGCGCTTGCGGCCACCCGCACGCGTGGCGCGCGTGTGCGCATTCAGCGAGCGGCTGAGCGTGTCGCGCTGCCGCTGCCGCGCTCGGCGCGACGTGTGGTTGTTCTCACCGCCGTCAACTTTGCGTTTCGACACTACGTGCTCAACTTGGTGTGCTCGCTCTCGCGCGCCGGACTGTCGCCAAGCAACCTGCTCGTGTTCTCGCTGGATGAGCGCGCGCATCGCTTCGTCAGCGCCGTCGGATTGGCCAGCGTGAGGCTCGATGACGACGACGACCACGGCGAGGAGGCCGTGTTCGGCACCAAGGAGTTCAACCTGCTTTCCAAGAGAAAGCTCGCTGCAGTCAAGGCCGTCCTGGACGCTGCGCTGGACGTGTTGTTCACGGATGCTGACGTGGTGTGGTGTCGCGACGCCTTTCCGCACGTGGCGCGCCTAGTAGATGACGCACCGTCTGATTTACTGGTGCAGACAGCGTGGCCGCGCAGCTTGCTCAACTCCGGTTTCTACTACGTGAGGTCGAACAAGGCTACGCGCGCCCTGTTCGACGCCTTCCTCGGCTTTCCGGAGGACTCGGAAAATGATCAGGTTGTGTTCAATCGCGTTATGTGCAACCCCAAGTTTGGCGGTTCTCCCGTTGCCAACCTCAGCGCCGAGTACTCGCACGACGCTGTGACCACTGCGCGTGGCGCGCGTCCATTGGGATGTCGCTGGCGTGACGCTACTGCCCATCTGCTCCCGCCCCATCTGTTTCCCACAGGCGGTGAGATTATTGATGGGGAGAAGATCTTCCACTTACAGAGGAAGCGCATCGTCGACATGTGCGAGAGTGGCTCTCCGCTCGTGTTGCATAACAATTGCATTCTCAGCGACAAGAAGTTGGCCAGGTTTATTGTGAAGGGCATTTGGTATGTGAACCCGGCCGTTATGGACGGCGATGACGACGAGCATGTAGAAAAGATCGGCTTCGAGGACGATGTTCCCGCCGATGAGAATGATGGCGCGCAGTTCGATTTAAGCGACGAACATGACTTGCAACGCGTTTGCGGGCACCCCGTGCCGCCAACCCATGAAATGAGGCGTCGCTGCGGCGCGAGCAAATGTGGCGATGACGGCGATGTGCATCGCTTTCCAGAAATGGCCATTTGATCCGCGCCTTGCGGTTTAACTCCCAGTGCTTCGCTGTGTTTTGCGCATGCTGACGTGTCTCCATCCACTCGCTGGGCCCCAAAAGGTTGTTTTCTCTAACTTCTACCCTTCGTTAACTTACAACTAAAGTGTGCGTGCGACACATGGACACACAGCTTTCATCATTCACGTTTGATGTTACGTCTGCCTCCGTCGTGTGCAGACTCGTAAGTGGGCAACATACTCGTTCACGCTATTGTTGACCTCTTTTTCGCACGCGATAAAAAATCGTGCCATGTCAACATCTTACGAAGCGCTCAAATGTACAAATGGTGTCATCTGATTGAACGATGAAGGTGTGTGGAAAATCGAGAACCTTCACACTGGTACCGTCGTATCTTATGTGTACACTGCCCGCAACCTTGCACAGCCAAGGATTGGCCGCCATTTGCAAGCATTCCAGTGGACTTCTCGTCTCTCGGAACGCTAAGAATGTGCTATGCTCGCAAAGGTCGTTGTTCCCTGTTTTGGGATGGGATTGGCAGCAATTACATTTCGAATGCTCTTCCCATCCATGTAAACGTTATCCACTTTCTGAACTTCCACTAATCTTCTTCGTCATCATCCCCGATAGTCTTCTCCAAGAAAGGCTCCGCATGCGCGGAAAACGACTTGGTCAAAGTTCTTTCATATTCTGCAACTCTTGCCCCGTCTACGGAATCCCCGATTCCTATCATTTCCCTCTCCACGCGCTCACAAAACCTATTCATCCCTCTAATCTTACGTGTGAAGAATGCAGGCTCATTCCATATCTGCGGCCAAAACATCAACTCCCTCCCGTCCTCGTCCAACTCGTCCACCCAGAAGGGGTGTTGTCTCCGTCTCTTACCATCCGCACCAAGCGCAAAACTACCATTCGGCGCCACAAAGAATATGTGTCTCATATTGCTATCTATGACGGTGTCTCGAAAACGACTATTCCATAACATGCTGCCAAAGTAATGCTCGTCTGATGCATCGGAATACGCCAAAGCAATCAGAAGTTTCTTCGACTGTGAGTTCCTCAGCAAGAACTTCGTAAATCTTCTGCATAGAATGAACCACCCTGAGGACTTTGCTATCGTGAAATCCACATGGTCCGCCATTGGATTCCGCAAATGAGCACTCTCGTCTGGTGCATCAATTTCATAATTACCATGTCCAGTGAGATAACTTCCGTTCTCTGAATTCGTTGTCACTAGACCCGTGTCAATATAAAAGTGGCCAAGTCGTCGATTTGCATAAGATGCCCAAGTTCGACGGGGCTTCCACTCAACGAAGTTGGCGTTCCGTGTTCGATACAACAATTTCTTCATTATCTTTTGAGATGCTATCGGAAAGTCTGCACCGGAGAGATTGATGAAAAAGTCCCATTCACCCAGAGACAACAGCTTCTCTGCACCCGTGAGAAAGTTGAGCGTCATTGTTATCCCTCTATAAGTAATGATTTCTGGCTTGAGGACAACAATATTCTCATGTCTATATGATATGCCCGAAGCCTGCAGAGTGTTCCTTAGTTCTTCTAGTTTTTGCCTCGCGTCTGATGCAGAGATTTTTGGGTCAAAGTGAAGAGCGTAGTAGTTGTCTCGATCATATAACGCACGCATCAACCGGGGAAGCAAGTGGTAATTGGCGGGTGACAGCTGGATTGCGTAAGCTAGACGGGCGGCGGAAACTGAGCTCGGAAGGAACCATTTGTACAAGACAAAGAAAAGAACAATGCAAGGGAGAAGGGTTAGTTCTCGATGCTTGCGCCAAGACCTTCGGCGATACTGTCCACGACAAGGCATGAGGTATTTCAATGAATGCGGCACAAGGACGGGTAAACATTTTGGGTTCAAGCCCGTCAAAATTACTTTCACTTCGCCGAGAAACCTTAGCGAAGAAGCAACTGCGGGATAGGCGTCAAATGTGTCTGCAGAGTATCTCCGTTTACCTCCGTTTGGATTACGCCTTCGGGGTACGAACAGCAGGCCCATCCTATGCTTCGATCTTAGCTTCGACGTTTTTTGAAGCAATACAAAGATGATCGGGCCCGACTCATCTTTGTTTGATAACAAAACACCTGCATGTAACAAATAGTGCAGTGGCACCGGTAGCCCTTTCTCTATCAAGGAACAGAAGGGGAGTAAGCCAGTAATACACACTGCATTGCGCCCGTCACGGGATGGAAACAACACTGCGTCGCTCGAGTCGATTCTTGAAGGCTGATCGGTATATGAATGAGAATGCCAAAAGGAAAGGCCACAACCTCGAAGATACCGAAACGAGTGAGATATCTACACTATCTCCCTTCTTTTCTACGGTGGAGCATATAGCCCCTGTTGCGAGCCTGTAGCACAATCCCGCAGAAACTGATTCTTACTCGGTATGTTGATCAACTTTTGGCCTTATCATAAGACGCGTAGTTTATCCTACGAGACGCTTGAAGTTCAAATGGTACATTTTCAGGTCGACCAAGAAAAAGATTTCAATACCATTCAACGAAAGACTACTAGCGCGAAACACAAATCAGAACTGAGAAGCGGCCGAAGTGTTAGTACGAGAAAGAAGGTCAGCATGGGACATACAACTTCATCTTGATGCGCATCATATGTTTCCAAGTTCTGTGCAGTAGAAGGATGCACCAAGCATTATGCTTCGTTCCCCGTGACCGATATGATTAAAGCAGAATCTGGAACAGGCTCTACAGTTTCCCGCGCGGTTGTCGACAACGCATGAAGAGCCATGTAATGCATATGAGTGGAATAGCCCCTGACCCCAACTCCATGTATATTGTTGAATTCGTCACTTCGCTGGTTAACCAGGGCCCATAGTAAGAGGTTTACCCTTATTAAGGGACTACTTTCACGTACTCCATTTCGGGAAGCGCTGCAAAAGCGCTTTGAATTCTCGATTGCTTGGTGTCTTCAGGTGATTGCACGCCTCGAGTCAAAGTAACCATCTGTCATTCAACGGCCAGTCTAGAACGAATATGTGTCAATTCATGTAATCGACGTGTGCTTCTCGCAGGCGTCCCTGCATATATCATTTGCTCGAAACTCACTGTGTGGTAAGGTTTATACGATAGAGCATTCTAACCTAGAGCGACCATAGTTTCGAGCAGAGGTCCGCTTATCTACGCAAAACCAGTGTTCTCGACATCAGCACACAGATATTACGTTGACTTCCTTATACTCCTCTCGAACAAGCACGATGTGCGTAACTCGACTTTGGTCAATAGTGGTATTGATCGCGGTCATTCACAGTCGGCTAGCCTCTGGAAGAGCTCTGATGCCCGATATACGGAACTTACTGAATGGACATGAACTGCGGACACTACGTGAAGGCCATTTAGACGTGACGGAAAGAGACACAGGTTCAAAGGCGAAGCAGCCCGACTACTTCTCGAATAATACGTTGGAGATGTTGTTCAAAGACAACAGGGTAACCGCCAGAATCGATTCCGCAGTTCTGGATGGAATCATGCTCAGTATGAGCGGCGTTGTGACATACAACCAGGCGACGTCTCATTCCAACATCACTGACGAGGCAGATATGGCTGGCAAATCCGGAAGCTCCGCGCTCATACTTCAGGCAAAATTGGATGGCGAAAGCTTTCGACTCATGTGGATGAAACGTTCATGCGCGTGTTCGTCGGACGCGAGGTTCGTGATTACCAGCGCAAACGAAGGAGATGAGGTGTGGGTGGCTGGCAGCACCACAGGACTAGACAATGGCGAAAGAGAGGTACTTGAATCGGGAATGGCTTTGATGCGATACAACTCGTCGGGAACTCAGTTGCTTCTGCGACAACTCGGAGCGGCTGGAGAGAAATACGACTGGGTAGGGTATACGTTGAACGCAAGAAACGGTAAAAGGAACGTGACTCTGGTCGGAAGTGCGAATGAAAAGAGGTACGAAGGAATGCAGAGTGCTCTGGTCGCTGAGATTGCGAATGAGAGTGGGGACATCTTGAAGTCCGTGCGAATCAGTGAGGGAGAAAACGTGGTGGGTGAGACGTTCTGGAATGCGAAGAGCATGAATGGCACGCTGTACGTGGTGGGAAAACGCAGTGTCCAAACGGGGTTGACACCGTCATCCACGCTAACGCTGACTAAGTTCGATACGGATACGATGCAAGTAGCCGGCGTACGCGAGTTTGACAACGAGTTGCAGAGAGCGATAGCGCTGTGCACGGACAGTGAAGGCGTTACAGCGAGCTATGTGGCGCGAAACAACAATCAGGGGCATGTGATTGTGGAAGAGATGGACGATAAACTGGTGAAGACGAATCGAACCAAGGTGAAAATCCAGCGCGACGTGGAGTTCCAAAAGGCGGTGCGGTCGGCGATGGCTGCATGTGACACGACGAACAGTCCGCCAGTGCTGCTGATGAACACGGCGGAGGCGCTGAATCAGTCGGCACCGGACTGGGAGGAGAAACGAAAGCTGAACAACCAACGACCGGCGCTGCTGATCGTGAACAACAGCAAGTTTCTGTCGATCTCGCAGTCGCAACGCAGCACCGAATGGGTGGCGTCCGGCATGGTGGGCAGAAGCGGCAGCCCCAACTGGCTCATATTCGGCAGGACGGGCGCCGGAAAGCCGCTGCTATCCAGCGGCATGGTCATGCAACCGGATCAAAGGGCCGCCACGCCATCGCCGTTGCCCAACGTCACGACGACGGGTACAGAGTGCATCGGCGAGGAAACGACCATCTCCGGCACGCCCGTGACAGACATCATCCGCGAGCACGAGCAGATGCGGCTGCAACGTCACCCGCTGCGACGACGCGCGCTGCTGGCGGATACGTTGTGTCGGCGCATCGGCGCGGACGTGCTGTGCGCGACGGAGCAGCACGTGGTGCGCGTGCGCGACGAGACGCTGTTCATGCGCGAGTGGTGCGCGCGCACGCGCGACTGTGAACGACGTCGTCAACGCGTGCTCAACTTCAAGGCGCCGTGTGGCGTCACTCTGCCCGCGACCGCGGACGGTGCGCGGTTGACGATGCACGCGGGGCACGCGCCGCACGCGCACATGGTCGAGCGCGCTGAGTGCCGTCTGCAGAGCCGCTCCGCGGCACACCGCGCCTGGTGGTGGCTCAGCACGCTCTGACCCAAGAGCCTCGTAGCGTTCTGCCTCGCACTATGAAGTTCGTGGCCGCTTCGTAGCCTCTGACGGTCAGAGTCCGACTGACCCGAGTAATAATAATGTTAGTCTATGGACGAACTGCCGCATTAAATTAATAACTCGCTGTAAGCTTCTTCGCCAGTCAAGCAAAATAACTCATTCCAAACAAACGGGTTACCCCAAACAAACCCGCCGCGACGCATCGGCGGATCACAAGCCCGGCCAGTTTCGTCACCCGCCGTCTTCCCTCCCAAAAGCGCCCTCTCACCCCACAACACTTCGCGACGATAGCAATCAAGTTCTGAAAAATGGCTCCCACTGAGAAGCAGATGAAGGCCTCCATCAAGGAAGGCGGTAAGAAGGGTCAGGATCTCGCCGGCATGTCCGATATGGGTGGCGTCAAGTTCTTCTCCGTCGCCTTGGAAAGCCCCGGTGGTCAATGGGAGCTCATGGACGCTGTTCTGGAGGGTATGAACAAAGAAGTCGACGCAAATGCTGACGATCGCAAAGGCGGAGCTGGTCACATCGGCAAGTGCTTGCTCTTCGCCGACGAGAAGATGCTGCTCCTCTTATGCCACGTTCCGGATGTCGTCAAGGATCTCATCGATCAGAACGAATGGTTTACTAACGTTATTGAAAGCATCGACGCCAAAAAGATCGGCGAGGCCATCAACATCGAAGGTCCAGGGGCAGGCATCGTTCTCAAAGCCGAAATGAAAGCCAATCCCGACGCAGGCAAATTCCCTCTCAAGGAGCGCGACGTCGCCATCGGAAAGAGCTTCGACTACTTGGTCAGCAAGGGACTCGTGAGGCCTGAAGAGAGTGACGACGACGCCAATTACGCAGAGATGGCAGACATCGAATGGTAAACCCTCACTAAACCCCTAGAAAGCGGTAGCTAGATACGTCAAAGCTTCGCATTAAGCGCACCATGCGCTCGCTCACCTCAAATCCGCTTCCGTTGCGGATCCAGATATCGTCCTTGAGTACTCTGCTCACTTGTTCGTACCCGCGCCCCGATAGAATCGCCTTTACTTCCTTGCCTCGGTTTTCTGTCACGATCACATCCACAATAGTCTTGTTCCAGTCGAAACCTTGCAGCACTTCGATTTCGTGCCCTTCTACATCGAGGCTCCAGAAGTGCACGTGTTTTTCTTGTACTTCTTTGCCAAGCGTGGAGCACTTCATTGGCTTGATTCCGCGGAACCTGCCTTTGTACTTGGATTCCTGCTGGTGCTTGCGCCCATTCACTCCGTGCACTCCTTCATCCGATACCACGCCCCCGTATGCATCAGTCAGCGAGAAGTTAACTGTTCTCTCTTTGTCACTCACACACTTTTCCACTACTTTGCAATGCCGTTCAGTTCGCAACTCTTCCCAATATTTTTCATTTGCCTCTACGCAAACACCATCCCAGCCCATGCACCGATCGAGGAAGTATGTACCTGACCATCGCCTCGCATGATTTGCGGCTACGTCTAGGTACACAGGTCGTATCTTGCTTTGTTTTGTGTGCCACAACTCAGTGAAGAACGCTTCGTAAACAAACCAATCGGTAAAGTCGTGCGATACAAAATGGTCTCGATACAAACGGAGTTTGCGGGGATCTCTGGCTGCTAATCTCCACTGTCGGCATTCCGCGGGTTCTTTCAGTTCTTTCCTGTCCCGAGCTGACCAATTTAAGAGAGCAAGTCCCTCACCGTCCAACTCCTCGGCAGTCAATTCTTTGCTTTTCCTGTCCCCATTCCCTTTCTCTAGAGTCTTTGCTCGTTCTGCACTTTCGTGTGCACCTTTCCGAATTGGTTCTTCAGAAGCCTTGGCCTTGTCAAGTTCAGATACCATCTTCTCATTAGGAGCAACACCTGGCACGCTTTGCGGGTTATCCATGTCAGAGTCAAGTCTGTCTAGCTTGCTTCCCATCTCTTTTGGCATTGATATCCTTTCCAATCTTGGCCGAGCTTTTGTCTGTACGCCAAAAAACACGAGAAGTAGAATGCTCATTGTGACCGTAGACACCGAAACCATGATGCACGCCCGTTTCTTCGATGGCTTTTTGCGAGGCATTTTTCTGGAGACGGAAGCTTTCGTTGGATACGTTTTCGCAATGCTTACGGTGCGGCACACTTTCACATCTGAATGGGGCGTTGAATGTTTGCGCATTCTTACGATAGAGTCGCTAAAGGGGTACAGTTCGAATGTGATGTTGCCTTGAACGGTAGTTCAATTCACAAACGATGGTTAATGTCTCTGAAGCTTCGTAGTCAAGTTTGAAACTCGGTATTGCACCGTGCAACGAGACTTGTCAGCTGCGATGATTCTCCGTGAACAACGAAGGGTTTCTGCTCTGATTTTCCCTCCGTTAAGACGTGTATTACAAACCGATTGCGACCTTTGGGTGAGGCTGGGCATTGAGCGTAGTGTGGAACCCCGTATGCAATGATTCCATGCCTGCGGTCTTGAAAGTGGCCTTTTTTTTCCCCTTAGCTATGTGAAGAAACGTTGAACTACTAAAAGGGCGAGTAATGTTGCAAGCGGTCTTTTAGAATGGTTCTTGACACGGCGCGTCTCGGTGCTCATTTCCGTCCCATGGGGTACATCACATCGTTGAAGCCCCGTATCAACGATGTGTATGCATTTTCTCCAGGACTCTTGGCTGCCATGCCTTATTCTACACTGCCTTGAAGAATGCGTCCCTTTTATTTATTATCTTTGGACTTGGAACGGATCGACTATCGAATTGAAAAACTAGTACGAAGGAGCTCCAATCGCGAATTGTATCGACTGAAATTAAAACAAGGGGAGAAATGTGTTCCCTAACATTTCGAGCCGCTCGCATATGTCATATGGTTTTGCATGATATCCCAGATCAACTGTTTCTCGCTGCTGTTCTCCTACGGGCAAAACCTTCCAATGTATCTCAAGGAGCAATTGAAGTTCGCCGTTCTGAGTTTTCGAAGTTAAGAATTCTTTAGGAATTGGTATGTATCTCAACTTATCGTACGTGCTTTGCGACAAGAGGCTAAAGTAAGTTCGCGACTCTCGGATCGGACCAACCCGTCTTGCCATCCAAGGGTGCAAGGCATCGATATAGCAATCATGTTAGGTCACAACTGCCGAGCTTGTTCGTGCTCTTCACCGAGCACTTTAGTCTTCCCTCCATTCAGCTTAAATTCCTGCATGCGGCAACTGCTACAGAGGTGCTAGCGTTGTGGCGGGTGTGTTAACCTGTGGGTAAGCACTGTGCATCGCCTGAACATATATACAAAAGGCTGGCTATGGGGACAACCCACGAATCTACAAATACTGTACCATCTTTTTGCGCGGTAATCCATGGAAATATCCCTCTCATACCATCTGTTCATCACCGGAAACCATAGGAATAACATCGTATTCGTCGGATTCTTGTGTGCTATGAAAGGTCAATAATTCCAATGGCTCCGTGCTTGCTTCAACAGGAGCTATAGGGCCGGCAAGTTGCTCAACAAGAGGTGTCTTCGAATTCACGGAAACACTTTCATTTCCTTGGCCCTTTTCTCTCCCATTTCTAGCATTGGAAGTAGACGCGATAAGTCCCTGAACGACTGGAATACCAGTTGTTACGGTGACGATACCAGAGTCACACACTTCCCACCCTGAACTCATCAGGACTCCGACAACAGTTGGCGTTCCGTTAATTCGCGTTGCATTCATGTCAATTATTGGACCACCCGAAGATCCTGACCAGGATGCTAATTCAATCGAGAAAAACACCCCACTACCTAGAGGCTCAAAAAGGATTGGCGTCGTGTTTTTGTCGATTACAAGACTACGCCCGTCATTGACATCGCTTGGATATTGAGGTAGCATGTAATCGTGTGGAACGTCATAAACAACAGATGACGCAATGGTACCTACAGACTGCGAGTCTCCAGCAAAACGTCCTTCAATTTCGAAGACTACTAAATCATTGCCCATGACACTTGTGACTTCCTCGTTTTCAGCATCAACATAAGACTGCGGAATGCATCCTTGAACAAGATTATAAACATCGAATGTCCTATCGACGGCATTCACTTTGCCCGCAATAGCGTAAAGGAAAGTATTTTGAGGATTGTCATCTCCGTACATCCAGAATGGCTCTTCACCCTCTTCTTGCCGATGATGATATGCACTGCAGACAGGGAATCAAATTGGGAACATAGATTGTTAGGCATTGTTCTTTCCAGTCCCAGTGCTTTCACGGCGGAAGCTTGACAGTTAGCAGGACAATGTTCAACTGAAGAACTTACCAGTGAGCACTAGATAGAATTTGGGTGGGCGAAATGAAGATCCCTGTGCAGGCCGGCATCGCACGTTGGGCTGCTTCGATTGAATCTCGAAGGGGAACCTCTGTTTCGACAATAGTTACTATGGCGCCTAATGGAACACCTTCATACTCTGTTGTATTGTCAGGTACTTCTAGAACTTCAACGGTGGATTCACATTGAACAATTGAGCGCTGAAGAAAAGCTGACCTTGGTCCTTGTCTTCGACGTAAGTTGTTTTGGTGTAAATCCAAAGAAATGACCATCGGAGAACGACCTCCCGTGCTTGTCAATGTTTGAGGCCGGCATACTATCTGAGCGCCGCAAGTAACCAAGAGAACTCCGGCTACGAACGGAATGAAGACCTTCATCGTTGTGAGTTCAGTGTTCGTCACTTGAATCGATAAATGCTTTCACCCCCCCAAGTGTAAGTGGAGCAACTTCCAGAAAAAAAAAGCACTCAAGAACGAAGTACGCAAGCAGAAGATTTCGACTCCGACCTTCTTAGAAGTGGGCAGGTTGAGATGTTTGGAAGATTCTCAAGGCTTGTTGACGACGCAGTTCTCCTTCACAAGCGACCTAACGTGAGCATGACCTCTGATGGTTTCATACTATCCCATGTCCATCGTACCGAAGCAGGGAAGCGTTGCAACTGCTTGTGAGCAAGAGAACTACTCTTTTCTGCTTGGACAGGAAACCTCATAGACAAGACCCGCCATGCGAGATGCAGGGCAGGGACGGCCGAGCAGGGCACATTGGTGGTCTGTTGGTCACGAAAAGCATTTCTCTTGTCCATTCTTGAGGAAAGCAACGGGCCGCAAGGATGTCCCAAGAAGCGCTTGGCCCTCTTGTTCATCTTTCCTAGACCCATAAACTGCAGAATATGAGGCGAGAAACTCAACCAAAATGGCAAGCAAAGGCCCGATCCTTCAGTGGAAAGGTAGATGACGCGTCGCCTACGAAGGAGTCGAAACCCGTCCTGACAGGAATCGATTGAAGCCCGAATTGGTTTCGACTGTTTCGTCTGTCTCTTGACCATGACTGCCAGGGCGCCGTACGCTGCCAATCGCAAACCCCATAACATAGTCGACACAATAACAACATACAAATCCTTTTCGGCCGTGTCTACCGCATTGTTCGGTTCTTTACGGACTCTTACGCTCTGCTACAAGCATTACAAGGAGACTTACGTTACCAAAGCGCTAGTCTGCAGATGCTTGCCGCTGAGCTCAAGGAACTAAGCCGCCACTGTACAGTCTATGTAGCGTGGGTGCCCAGTCATTGTGGAGTGGAACAAAACGAGCGTGTCGACCGGCTTGCGAAAACGGGCCTTGAGTTGTCGCTTGTGCTGCAGTTAGCGGTTCCGGTTGATTTCGCAGATGTCAAGACTCAGCTATTGCAAAAGATTCGCTCTAACAGCATAGCTCAGGAGATCCTTGCCTAGTTTCCCAACGAAAAAGAAGCTCGAAGGGTCGAGGTGGCTTTAGCGCAGTTTGCCACTAGTCATGTTCGTACACTACACCTTGTAGCAACGTACATGGATAAGAAAGTCAAACGCTGCGAATGCGGATCCGGAGTTAAGCGAAACGTCGGTCACGTTCTATTCAGGTGTCCGTTGACAAACGCTTCACGACGCGCTGCTCTCCCCGCGCCGCGCGAACGAGAAGGCAAGACGCTGTTAGAGAAGGCAGTGGCCGTCAACTTTTTTGGCTTTAGGAGAGAAAACTATCTGTAGATTGTTTTCCTGGAGCCTCGAAATTAGGGGCTATAAGGATACCTCTAGCCCTACTACAGACCATAACAAAGAAGAAGAAAGAAATTCTTTTCTTCGTTCCTTGAAATACCACTCTCCTGTTGACATTGAAGATCAGTCCCCGTGTTGCATCAACATCATCATTTCGACCCGGGAGGTCGTTAAACTCGTCCAGGCGATCGGTCTGCTTGCTGGTCGCCCTTATGGACCTGGGTGGTACGTCGCTAAAATACCCCC
>JASCIV010000728.1:0-13328 GCA_030374735.1 Gracilaria caudata
CCAAGTCCTCCTTGGCGGAGGTTTACTGAGCACAGTCGCAGTGTCATGACACTATATGTAGTGCTACTGCAGCTACAGCTAAAATATCCTAAGTACCCAGCATTGCTGGCCATCACGTCCCACGTGTGCAATAATCCGCCTCTTGCCACGGCGCATCCGCCAACTGCGGCCAGACACACACACGTGTGCAACTCATAATAACCCGCTACTGGGCATCCCGTAATAGGGCCAAAATAGGAATAGGCTAATAAGTAGACATAATAGCGGTGCTGCGACCGGATATCCGGATCAACTCTTATGAAGAGTAAGAGCACCACTCCCTTCCAAGGGCATTTTGCCCTACACGATCTGTGGTTGTTCTTTCCCCATCTTCGGGTGGTGTTTCACGGATTTCCTCCGGTGCTCGTTGCCCTATTGGCTCCGCGCATCCTCCGTTATACGGATTGTCATACTCCGTAGGAGGAACCTTGTACCCACCTTCGTGGCCCGTAACCGTCTACAACGTACACCTCGTAACTCTCCGACGCTTGTCGTGAAGGCTGACCCCGGCCTTACACCTCGGCTTCGCCGTGTCAACCTGGAGAGGCTCCTCCCGCTCGCTAACTTCAAGGAGGACGAGATCCCGAACTTCTCGGTGTGTCTTGGGTTTTCCCTTTGCACTGCAGTAGAAGAATTATTAAAATACTCTAACTATTCCGGCACGCCGGCCAAGCCTCTACACGTACCACCCGTGGCTTGCCTTGCCACGGCGCATCCGGTCATCCGGTAAACCACCATACGTGGACACCATTCCTGCCCTTCTCAGGTGTATCCCTAATAGAGCCAAATAGCCAAATAGAACCTCATATAGTGAGGAAGCTACCGCCCAGCGGACACCGACATTATGAATAACCATTGAGCCCTTCCCCACAGGGGTCTTTTTGCTCTACAAGAAAACATTTGTGGTTAGTAATTACGACTGATACGTATTGAATAACAACACGTAATTAGAACCAATAATTTTGGATTGATCAGGTGTCCAATAACGCACTTGTGAACTATATATATAACGGATAATTCTGGAATGTCGTTGATTATGTTGTTCAAGAAAAGAGGCCGCGCGTCGTTAGAGGCACAGACCAAAAAGGAAAATGTTCGATGCTCAAGTAGTTGAGATATAAGATCGATGGGGTCGGGGGGAAGAAGCGTCTCGTCTTGCTCCTACCTCCTTTTATACTGAGGTACGCACTTGCAATTTCAATATCTATCTTATCCCAGTAAGTTTAATTGTTTTCATCCTCTTCATCATCCTAAAGGATGGTGAGACTAACACTTCTTTCGTACTTTTATATCCTTCCTGTAGTTCTCGCCGGACTGGTCATCTTTCCACACAATCTGTTTGATGAGCGGGCGTTGGCAGCAATAGTTTGTCGCGAAAGTGAGTATCTAGAGTAATAAAACCAGTAGATGCAAAGGCGGAGACGGTGTTATGGTTGAACATGGCCTGCCCAGTTAAGGGTTTTCCCGTTTGGTAGCAGTAGTGAACGGAGATGTGAGGTGAGTGCGGTATGCAGTACGACGTCTATAAGTACTAGACCAAAGCCAAAGTGGTCAATAGATAGCTGCATTATCCGACCGAATTAAAGCAGCGACCACACCTCGCTTTCGCCGTGTTCGAGGTCTATTGCGAGAGCGATTGGGGTCCTTCAAAGGTGGAGCTCAGCTTCTCGCAGGTTCGGTAAGCGAGCTGCGGGAGCCTGTGTGAACAGGTCTGCATCCCGGTTCGATGATTTCGAAAAACGTATTGCGTGCCCTACGCGTCACGCATTTCATTTGCACACAAATGCCGATGCCGAAGATTTCAGAGCTTTTTCGTAGAGTCATCAGATTCGCGCTTGTACTGGTACACGTATACACGATTACACTCTTATGCGGTTAAACATATGTCATCCAGATCCGACGCTGAAGATCATCGTCAGTCCTCCTCCGTCAAGAAAGGAGTGCACCTACAAATCCAAACAACGAACACCGCTTCCTGAATCAAGCGTAAAGCCGACGCTCCAAAGCTCTTGAACTTTTTTCTGCAGTACGCAGCAACATTTGCGGAGCGAGTGCCCTACAGACTTCATTTCAAAATTTTGTACGTCATTCTTGCTTCAATACAAACGTTCCAACTCTCCTCATCACCTTCTTTTCTCTAACAACCACTTGTTTGATCCTTACTACTCTGAGATAGAGCCCGAACATTTTGATAGAATCAATCGTAATATTGATGCTTGGAAGTGGAAGGAATACGTGAAAGCTCTATCTGTAAGTGATCTCAATGGAGTGGAAAAAATAAGCGCTTTAAGAGCAGACGTTTACTTAGAAATTGCCAGTCGTTGGTTTAGCGATGTCCCAGCCTTTTTTACAGAAAGAGCAGATCTGTATGATGGCTTCTACAACGACTTTGTGCGAAAAGTTGAATTCCAAGAGATAGAAGATATATATCTCAGGTACTTGCGTATTTTAGCCCTTCGAGATGACGTTTGGAACTCTAATACCGCAGTGGGTGAGCAACGGGACTCCTTCGCAAAACGAGCACCGGGGTATCAAAGAAACGAAGGCCTCGTGGTATTCTGAAGAATGTGAATACAAGGCAAGTTACCTTTACCGAGAAAGTCACGGCCTACGAATACATACCAGACGAACCTCACTTCAAAACTCTGAAGAAATTCGTCGCATTGCGATTCTGAACCGCATCTGTGCAGCCCAATTGGTAAACTTTGACGTTCCAACTTCATATCATTTGATTGGGTTGTGTACCGTTGTGTGCCCTGTGCCAAATGCGTGGCACAGAGACAGCTCGTGGTTTACGCAGGAAAAAGACGGATAGCCAACATGCAGAGGGTATGGTGCGAAGCGTATAGATTGAGAAGGTTTCGGTCCCAACGAGAAAGTATGTGTGGATAGCTTGGTCTCCAGAAAGATCTAGTTATTCTTGAGAGCCGCCATAAACGTTTGATCGATTTATAGTCGGATTCCACCACAAAGTAAACCTACGGTTTGGTATTTGAGTCAGGACAGATCTTTGTGCATGAGTGAAACGCTTCAACTTCATGGACTCATCGAAACCGGGTACCTCCTCCCAAGACAAACCTTCCCATGTCTGGTACCAACCGTTCCGTACACTCTCCGAGATCGCCGCAATATGTTCCTCTGTGCTCCTCTCCATACAGAAGCCGGCATGGTGGAGCGGTAGCTTCGGTTCTAACCGTTGCATCATGATCCTGTCAATTATGGGCTCTGCTGTCCGCGCAATGACAGGAGTCAGAGATTATGGCCGAAACGGCCCCCTAGGATCTGAACTTGGGTGTTCTCTGAACTGCATCCAGGCGTCCGTCCTGGTCTGAATTACGTCTGACGCTTCCTCACACCACCACGGCGCTCTCCGTTTTTTCCGTCCTTTCGGCACGGCCTTCTTCGCCGCTGCGGATGTAGCATGGACGAAAGCCGTATTTTCTTGGTCTACCCCCCCTCAGATTCCAGCGGGCAAGCACTCAGTTCCTCCACGACAGTTTTTCGATAGAGCTCCCAATCAGCTTTGTTAACGGACCAGCGGGGCTCCTTTCTTTGGTCGAAGGGCGGCAATTCCATTGTAAGCACACATGCGTCATGATCGGATACTGGGTTTCAATCGACTCCCATTGCGTGTAGGGCAGCCCCCGCGAGTGCACGGCGGAGATATCAATTGCGCTCTTGGTGCCTGTGGACGGGTCTGTTCTTGTGGCGACCCCCTCTGCGTTGAGTACAATGCGGTCCGTGCGCTCCAGGTAGGCCTCAAGATCAAGCCCAGCTGGCTTGGCCCGTGCAGAAAACCACGATCCGCACAGGTTACAATCTGCAAGTATAGTATAGTTTGCGTCGTACCGTTCGCACCAATTAGAATAACGCAGTGACAGTGAGACATACACATTCGATAACGCCAACGGCCCCTCAGTCGTCCTGAGAGACACGGTAACCGCCTCTATCCCGGGAACGCCGACGGTATCCTCAATAAGATCACCACCAAACCCTGTGCGTTCGTAAACAATCGCACCACCATCACCCGACCA
This sequence comes from Gracilaria caudata, assembly GCA_030374735.1. Classification (NCBI taxonomy): domain Eukaryota; phylum Rhodophyta; class Florideophyceae; order Gracilariales; family Gracilariaceae; genus Gracilaria; species Gracilaria caudata. The sequence continues at coordinate 4,074 of JASCIV010000728.1, forward strand.
TCGGCCTCCGTGGTCCTCCTCTGCCTGTCGCACCTACCTAGCATTCGATAACCCTCGATCGTTGGTGTTCGGTCCTCTGCTTTGAAGAAGGTTTCTTGCAAGCAGATGAGATTCACTTGACTATCATGGGCCACCTTCGAAAGCTCTGCACGCTTCACAGCTCGATGAAGACCGCGGTACTTCTCTCTCCTTAAAAAAGCCAGAATTCGACTGGCCCTTCCACTTCCAGCTCTCTAAGCGACTTCTGTCGGTAGTCCTGACGGCCCCGAAAGACTTTTCGTCAGCTAGCGGTTGTCAACGGACAACGAAAAATGACATGCTCGCAGTCTTTATGACGCACAACGGCAACGCAGCATATCGTTCTCTGGGTAGCTTGTCACTAGGTGAAGCTTAGGCGTGTGCCCAGTGTAGAACTGCGCTTCAGTCACCTATGTAGCTCTTCATAGGGCACATGCTGTTCGCCTTCTCGGTGTGTGCCTGTCTCTCATCGGACCCAACACGATCAGAGCGAAATGAACGAGCAAACGGAACTCCCACGAAGGCCAGAATCGATGTTGTCACGTCCGATTTCAGAAAAGAGCGACAAAGATGAGTATTCTTGAAGTGTTTTTCAATCAGGGCCATGAGCATCACGGGATAAGTGAAAGCGGTATTCCATGTCTCCACTGATGGTCGTTTGAAGTGGAGCATAGAAGACATCTGATTAATTTCGTCTTCAACTATTCTTTGACAGTTGCAAGAGTGGTCAAAATGCACCTCATCGTCAAAGGGCGGTAAAACGGGGGCCTCATATCACTCAAATGTCTTTCTCTAGATCCAGGAAGCTAAAGAAGAATCCTCCTGGAAACTATAAGGAGGCCTACGGCTTGAAACGTTAGTATAATCTTGGCCTTCGACTGCTTTAAGAGTCCTTTTCTTTCATATGCACAGACGGCCGAGCTTGTGTAATTCAGGTCGATGAAAGTTTCATCTGCATGAAATTCAATACAAATGCTATGACTCCCGTTTTGTGAAGAGCTCACCTCTGCTGCGTACATAAGATCGCTGATATATTTTCTGTTTGGCACTGGTCGTAACTGATGGAAAGCGAAGACAGTAATCAAGAATGACTCATTCCTTCCAATCGAAAAAATTTTAGACGGCGATTTTCCAAAGCAATTGAAAGATTGCGTAGGACAGAGAGACTTTGCAACCGTCTCACCATATCGAGAACGCAAGACAAGCAAACATGTGCCAGTATCGCTGCCGAACCAAATCACTACTCAGAGAGCCTGGTCGATACCGCTGCACGGGGATGTGGAGGTTCAAAAGGCAATTTCCATTTTCTGCAATCTGTGTCGCTTCCCAGCGTGATGTTGGTTTTGCTGAGGGCACAGTTCATCCGTCTTTGCACTCTTTCGATGAAATAACCTGCGTACTTACTATCCGATTTAAGCTTTCCCACCCCACTCGCATATTTGTCGATGTAGTCCATCAACAAGCTTTGAGGGACCCGGATTTTTCTGGCGAAAAGGTCTTTAGAATTCTTTATCGAATCCCAGTAGAGCCAGTTCCCGTCCTTGGACTGATCATCCAAATACACCGGATGCTGACCAGAAGAGGCCCTCTCAGCTGTAGTCCATCGCACAAGTCTTAACGAGTGCCGAGCCGTGGTGTCGTTGAAACGACGATTATTCCATACAATAGTTTGAAAAAAGTGTTCTGCGGGGCTTTGCATGTTGGCGAACAATGTGAAAAGTCGTCGGCTAAGTGTTCCAGTGTTCACCCCTTGGCACAGAGATCTATGAGCAATGATCCATGCTTCACCCTTTGGAATTGTAATGCTGAGATTCTTTGAAGATTATACGGGATGTTCTATGGAGGTCTGGAGAAGTTCTATTTCTGTGTGAGGGTGGAAACCTAGTGCAAGATCAAAATGAAGAAACCTGAACCTATGCCTCAAGAGTCTATCCCAAGAGCTTCGAGAGGTTGAAACATGGACAAACGAAGCTTTCTTTCCAACGATAATTCTCTGGCCGAGGAGACGACGAATTCCAACGGGAGACACCAGAGGGTAGTCGGAACCACTCAAATTAATGTAATAGTCCCAGGATTGGTCTCGATCAAGCAACGTCTCAATGCTGTCAAGGGTGTTCAGAAGCATTGATACACCAGAGTAAGTGATAACGGTGCTTTGCTGCAAGATTACATTCTTCTGATCCTCATTTCCGATGATCACGCTTGCAAACACATTCTTCATTCTGGTTGAAATTTTCTTATCGAGATGAAGGCAGTATATGTTTTTGGGATGCCATATTCGAGAAAGAGGACGAGGAACGAGGTTGATGTTTGTTTTCGATATTTGTACGAAGAAAGCAATATTTGCTTCCTTATCGCCTCCAGAGAAATTATTCGGACGATGTGACCGATAACTCATTGAACCTGAACTGACTTGATCAGAGAACCTTTGCAGTTCATACCGTACCTTTTTTTCACCTGTAACAATTCCATCTGTTTCCGCACGACAGACATTTCTGGCCCTGTTCTTCTATATCACAGCGCACGAGTGATAGAACATAGTACACATACTGCGAGGAGAGCCTTTACCAAAGCGGCTGGATGAAACTGAAAATACCGCGAACGAACCTTGCGTCCTCTCATTGGCAAAAACACGAACATTATTGATGGATGTGGATGCCAGGGCTAAGTTCAATGCTTTCAAGAAAAATAGACTTCGAGATCTGTGAACCGAGTTCCTGAACCAAAGCATGTATAACAGTCGTATAGCAGCCCAACCCTCCAAGGTTTAGTTCATAGGCTTTACAGGGAGGGGGAAATGTACAGTGTTGCGAAGATCAGCGACGAATTCCATTCCGTTAAAGACGAAATGCAGAGGTCGAAAGGAAATACTAAGGAATTCTCGGTTGCAATCGGCTTCTAATCCGGCGGATATCCCCGTCAAAGCTTGTGATTAACAGTTGTGCAGTATTCGACCGGGTATTTACCCTTGGACTTGTTTCAATGAAGTTTCAATGAAGGTCTTTTGTTCCACAGGTAGCTCATCGTTTCCAGGTGAACGTGATACGTTTGAGATTTGGAGGTACAAATTGGAAGCTATGCAAAGCAATGTATTGCCGATGTTCTCTGCAGCTAGAACGATCATGTTGGAGTTGGGGGGATAAATACTTTTGGCCGAGAAAGGGAATAGAAGTTACCGATTACTGCTCCCAAAAACTCCTGTCCATAACCAGAGTGCGATATGCGGAAGCAGGCCCTTCACCAACTAGAAAACCGACAAGCCATCTAATCCACAACATGATATGTTCAAAAATGGAAAATGATGCAGCGGGATATCGCCCGGCTGAATCCCCAATGAAATCATGTAGCAATCGTTGAGAGGCAGGTGTGGTGATTGTCACCCAGCCAGCTATGGTCATTGCTGAAGCAACTGAAAGAAAGCTCTGGACACCTAACCATACGCCAATGTTCTCCGCTTCATCTGCATCCGGCCGCTCTTGCAGGACGAGCAGTTTGTACAGATCGGTACGTGATTCAATAACGTTGTTCAAGAAGTTAATGACTGCTACTAAGGGAAAGGAAGCGCGATGAAGACCGCGACAATTCAGTTGTAGGACGCGGATCTTCTCCGTAATTTTTGAGTTCGACATTTTCCTTGTTCTTGGCCTCGTTGGAGTTCCGTTTGCGTTCTCACTTCGCTCCGATCACAAGATGGATTCGAGACAGGCACACCGCGAGAAGGCGAGATGCACGTGCCCAACCTAGAGGGCATTTTGGAGTTCAGCCCAAGCTTGATACGGGTTTGAACCCGACTCTCTGCCTCAACAAGAGCATCCGATAGCTCTTGAGTGCTAGTCATCACTTCGCTGTATTACGTTATAAGCCCAGCTAGGGCCTGCTTTCATCAATTAGTGACTTTGGTAAATGTCGTAGACCCGGAAGACATTAAGATCTGCCGAACTCGATTTTCAAATGCTCGTATGCCTTCCTCGCCCACGCGCAGCTGCGCATTTGCCGTCTTTTCTTTTCTCGCATCACTCTGTAACGCTCAGACCCCACCGTCTTTTACAGGAGGGACACCAGACTCAAGTCCGTGCTCACGAAGTGGAGGAAGGATTTGGACTTCAAACCCAACCATTTCAAAGAGAAGGCCCGGGTTGTCTCTTGAGCACACAGAAACAAACGATGCATTATCATCCCAATTCAACGTCGTCACTGATCGAGGAATGCGATTTTTGATGTCCCAAAATAGGGCTCGTCCAATGTTTACATCATGCTTCATCAGTCGCATTCTTGCCTGTCTTGGCCAGCACTTCTTATTCTGGTATCCAAGTATATTCTCGTTGTTGGGGTCCGGATGCTCTGTCAAGTATCTCTGTACCAACTCTTTGGACTCCTCCATATCGAATCGAAGAGCCATGTACACCTTATCGACATACCGGCAGTACATACGAATTGGGTGAGCTATCTCAGTGCCAATATTCTCAAAGCCAAACCACTCATTTGGCATTGTGGGCGATCCAGCGAGCTCCGTCGCGCGTCGAAGTCCTAAGACGAGAAGGTCTAGTATTAAGCCATGTTACTGCATAACAAATGAAGAACACTGTAACCCACGGATCAACCCATACGAATTCGTATCGGACATATCCTTGAACGAAACATTCACATTGTTCTTTGCCGTGATGTAGTCGGCCAAATTAGGATCCATAACAAGACGAAGCATCCTATTTAGAAGCAAGTGATCTATCTTATCAGACATCTGATCAAATCTTGACTGCAGATGGACGACAGCTTCACCATGCTTCGTTTCCCAAATTTTATGAAGATTGTTTATGCCAGATGCCCATTTGTAGACGAGTAATGGCGGAGGTTCTGAATCAGCAGGCTTTTCCCAATTCGGAGACAAGCGACGTTTATCAGCCTCGTACCATAGATTACTGATCCAGATAACACTCGGTTATCTTCTCGATAGGGTTAACGTAGTGAACAGGGATTATGTGGTCATAGTTGTCCATGAAATCAACTTTTGTCTCTTTGAATGCCCGTTGAGTGAGTAGGTGTCGTTCGATGCGGCTCAAGGTCTCATGGGGATTATCATAAGCAAATTCAATCATACCCAGCTCCTCACGCTGAGAAGCGTCAATACGGCTTTGAGTTGCATATTGCTCTTTCAAGCGTTCCAAAGTGAGAATCAGCAGCTTGGTGTCATGCTTATAGGACAACGGAGGAAACGGAATTGGTGCAAATCGTCGACTTTGAAGCCAATGAACCATTGCACGATGCATCTTCACACCTTCTTTAATGGAAATGTACGGCCCATCCTTTAGATAATTTTGTTGACGTTCTTGCTCGGCCTTAACCATAACCATGCCGCACGACCTTGGTTCTTTCTCACGATTGTCTTATCTTCATTCGCCCCTCTCAATATTCTTTCAAGGTTGAAGTAAGCGACATTGGTCCACCAGTCGGCCCTCGACCTAACATACGGCATGATGATATTCCCCACGGGATTTGGAAGCCCTGGAACTTTCCATGGCGAATTGCTTTCCCCAGCATCACCATGCCTCTGAATGGTGTTGCACAATGGTCCTCGTTTTCGTATTTCGGATTCCAGGGGGCATCATTTCTAGTACATCGTTCATCACTGGGGCTCGTAGTTCCAGATCAAAGTGTGATTCCACTCGTTGCTTGGTAACTGTCTTCGCCACACTACGGGTGTTCCTGCCCGCACGAGAAGGTTTTCGAGCCATCTTTCTAGCAATGAGGTTATTCCTCGCATAATAAACAGCCCAATACGCCATGATGGCGCCCAAACCCCGCAGGAAGGTCCCTTTCCAACAGGATCAGCATTGAAGCGTTGGTATACAACATGCTTGATGTCCTTGCACTTCCGAATTTGCTTCATGAGTTTGTATTTGTATGGATACATTCCAGTAAGGTGTTCAACATGATCGAAAGTATATTGTAGTCCATCAGCAAGCTCAGAAGCGTCCACGTTTCCTAATCTATACTGAACATGAATGTCAACGACAAATATCGCGAGACGTAAGATTTTGGGGACTAGATGAAAACTGCTACCCAGCCGTGCCATTTTGCATTCTTCGGTCGTAAGCGTCTTGATTGATTTCAGGTTGAAGCCATAACCAAGATGAAGATGAGAGAGGCCTTTTGGAGATATGAGAAGATTATACATATTATGCCCTTGTCTGCATACTTGAAGTCCGGCTTCAACCCAGTCAATGTCAGTTTGCTGGAAGCATTTTGTGTTTTTTAACGCTTCGAAAACGCTTTTGCGAGATCTGGACTTCGGTTTCCTTCTGTGTAGCTCATTGTACACGAAATTCTTCAGAAGCTTTTGATACGAAACTCTTACCATTACGAGGACGTGATGTGGGCACCGCTCTCGAAACCAGGGACTTACTAAGGGAACGTCCATCGCTATTCAACATGGACCCGTTCGTACACCAAAGACCTTGGAGCCCAGAACACTCCAATCTTAGCTTAAGGTCAAGCTCGTGAACAGTTCCTCATTCTCCAGAAATGGAGCAAACGTGTAAGGCATTTCAATATGTTCGTCCCTTATCTTCTTCTTCATCGGGAATTCTAGAGTTCTAGATCTCTGCGCTGGGGAATTGAAGTTCGTTGAAAGTTTCTTCTTGGTCTGGTGCTGACGAAAACCTTGATCTCTTTGTTCGAGTACTAGATGTGGACCGCCTTTGTTTTCTGCTTGGAGGAATAATGGTTGGAATCGCATCATAGTAGTAAGCCGGCAGATCAGAGTCCTCTAGTTTTAGGTACATGAGTGGAGGAGAATGATAACGGGAGAGTGATACTCCTCTCGGTAGGTGGTCATTAAGAAACGGGAAAGCGATGCGATACTCTGCTTTGATATGTCTTCGAATAATGAGCTTACTGAAATCATTGAACTCCCTCCAATCATCGTCATCCAACTCTCTGTTCTAGATACGATCATGCTTCATAAGCTCAAACTTCGGCCCACCGGGTAGAGCGACGTTAAGTGCATTAGTCGTATAGAATGCATTCTTTTCGAAGAATATAGAAATAGTTAAGATCAACTATATCTGGAAGGAGTTGAGACGCAAGCCTATGAAGGGTTGCTATTTTTGGAAGATTAAGTCTGTAACTGCGATAACTTGGTCCATTCGTAAACGGAGTATCAGCGAGAGGTATACGCTCGTAGAACCAATCTGCCACTGCAGCATCCTCACCATCTGCATCCAGTTCCATCGGGTGAATGGATTAGCATGGAACCCTCTAAGGGTTCCAGCCCTATGAACATCGAATCTGGCCGATATATGGCTGACCATTGGCGGAGAGAAGGCCTTATTCGCCGAAAATTTGTGAGAACGTGTAACTCGTGTACCTAAACACGTTGTCCTCCAGTTCATATGGACAAAATATGGCCGGAATATTGCGAAAACATGGCCGAAGTCCAAGAACAAATGTGTTTCTGTACATGAGTTACACGTTCTCACAAATTTTCGGCGAATACGCCCTTCTTTCGGCCATTGGTCGGCCATATATCGACCAGATTCGATGTTCATAGGGCAGGTCTAGTATGTTGTCTTCATAATCAATAGGGGGTTCTTCATCGTCGAACGGAGGAAGAAGCATCCGCCCAAAATGTTTCCGTTCTCTTTTCTCTCTTGGCATCATTATCCACATCAATCTCCATTGTGCGAGGTAGATAGGCTCAATTGCGCGAGGAATCTCATTGACAAATGTCATCGCTCCCGTTGTATGGTACAAAGACCTTACGTCACGCTATTGTTCATGGCATTGGCATGTTCTCGAGCAACTTGAGCAGCGCGTTTGTGGCATGTACTTCACTGCACCTAGATACACCCTTTTGTCGCGACGAAACTTCTTCGAGCTCTTTTCCCCCCTTATCGCGCATAATCTTACGCAATTGCTCTGAAGGTAAGTCCTCTTGTTGAGTTCCAGAGAACGAAAACTTCTTTTTATCATTCTACGGTTTCTTCACCATCCTTTGCTACGGATGTCGGATGGGTTTTTTCCTGCTTGAGGCTAACCGATTCAACCTCATCACTGAGATCAAATGTGACCCTATTTCTCTTCTGAGCACCAGGGGTACCCATTGTCGCAGTTTTGTATTCGATCTTCTGTGTAGCGTTAAGGGATAGAAGTATGACATAGAACGCGTAAGGAATAAAAGATTGTAAACTAAACAATCCGTGGAGAGCATCAAACCTTCCGTTCTCTTTATCACGACAACCCGGTTCTTATCTAATTGTCATTATTTCGATCCCTGGCCTTCGACACGACTCCTATGATGTAGAGAATGAGTCTTGCCGATTCTGGTCTTGACTCACAATAATCCCCGGACGGAATGGTTGAACACCGAAGATATGAATGACACTAGCCCAAGACCTCCTCCGCTTCCAAAACATCAAGCGCCGGGTAGAATGAATCGTCTACCTCTTCCGAGTCGAGAGCGTCGTCCTCCATATTAGTTTCAGTGTCTTCAAAGTTAGGTTGCGTTGGCAGAAGGAAGTGCGGCACGCCCCCCCCCCCCCCCCCCCCCCCCCCCCCCGCTCCTATCTCGTCCTACCCTACACCCTACCCTACCCTACCCTACCCTACCCTACCCTACCCTACCCCTACCTACCTACCTACCTACCTACCTACCTACCTACCTACTACTACTACTACTACTATTACTAAGAAAACCTCAAAGGAAAAAAACGCCCCAAGCCCCCCGAAAAAAGAAGAAAAACCGCCTCTCCTTCCGCCCACCGCAAGCCCCCTAAAAACCACCAAGTCCATATACACGTATGACACGTGGCGGACTCCACAGGCATCGTACGTCGGATGCTACATGCTCCTACCTACCCCCATACTCCTCTAAAGGAATACAAGGCAGGTCCTCGCATCTAGCATCCGACAATGCCCCTTTGTCTTGAGAACAAAAGGTAAACAAAGATCAACCCACTCTAAAAGCCTTTCCAAGTCAAGTACCAAGTACTTGACGCCGACAACCACCAAGTCGATTCAGAAAAAAATCGAAAACGACCAAAACTGATCATTTCCGATTTCATCCAAAACCGTTCAAAACTGGTTGCCAAGAACAGACCAAAAAATTTAGAGTGGTTTCTCACGCGATCATGAACGCGTTTTTTTCGAGAAAAATCAAGAATCAAGAAATCAAAAAAAAAGACGAATCAAAAGAACAACGGAAATGCTCAGCCAATCGTAGTAACAAAGACTACTCAAGCG
>JASCIV010000729.1:0-13323 GCA_030374735.1 Gracilaria caudata
TATGAGAGACAAACTCAAGTACCTATACTGCCTCTGCTTGCTTCACGTCACAGACTGTGTTCAGCGAGATCTGCACGGTATGATCCTACTTTTGCGTAACGGAAGGAGAGTAACATGGCAATCGTGACGTTATGTGCACCTGTTAGTGTGTCTTTCCTTCTATTTCCTTGTGTCCAACGACATTGACACTAGCCGCTGTGGGCCTTGGATGCTACTTCTTTTAGTCATGAATTCAGCTGCATAGCATTACGATGGACACATTATTGAACTGCGGGCCACTCCAGAGCACATTTCTCAGTACAACACGATGGTATTTTACAGTGCACGATCTGTGGAGAGATTTTCTACATTATAACGATAGGACACTGACAACGGCCAGCGAAGAGGAGCAGGACCCTCTTATTTTTTTCGTGACTACAGGTATCGTCGGTACCAACTTGGTACCAAGTAGTTCTTACGCGGCAAAGTATCGTTTGGCATGATATTAAAGGAAGTGCCTTACGGATTTTGAACTTATTATTCATGGTGCCCAATGTTGCCCATGGACCCAATGGGTCACCCATTGGCCCAGATTTCTTTCTCTGTTCTGGCTATCAATTTTGAGGCCAAGCAACATACGTTAAGTGTAAGATGTTTGTTTTGTTGCTCTTCTCAACAGGAGAATTGCGCTTACGTCTGGAACAGCGAATCGACCCAACATAGACGGTCTTGAAATCACTCACATTGTGCTTAAGACCCAGCATAGAGGCCAGAGCAATTGGTCATTGCGAAACATATCTGCTTTGAAAGCCCACAAACGTTATTCGTTACAGAAATACCGTTGTAAATACGTGCGTATTGGTTATTTTCTCCACATCGCGATGCATAAAATGCTACTAAGTCCATTCTGTTGCCTTTAACAGTCATGTCTTCTACTCTATGGCTTCTTTCGGCATTGATGTGTCGGGCCCTGGTCCAGTGCAGATCTCGCTGAACACAGTCTGTGACGTGAAGCAAGCAGAGGCAGTATAGGTACTTGAGTTTGTCTCTCAGACTGTTGAAGCATTGCATCATCAACTCCGACAGTTGCTTGCTCCTCTCACATCTTTTGTATCAATCGGTCTTTTTTCTCCTCTCCGCAAACATGCTTCAACTCCGCCTTGCTTTCCTTGTTACAGTGGTTGCTTTGTTTCATTTGGGTACCTGTACGTTTTTGAATGGAACGGAGCAGGCACAACTGGTTGAGACGCAGTGCGCAGATGTACCGCCGACAGTTGCATACTGTTTTGATCTTTTGCATATCGGATTCAATATGAAGAACAACAGCGATCACCTGCCGGCAGAATTGAAACAGCAGATGGATGAAGTTCCTGTTGGGTTGTGCGGTTGGGGTTCGTGCATAAACAAGCTCACAGCTACAGAATGCATGAAGGTGCTTTCGGATCACGCCCAAGCAGGGGACCGAGGGAGTAATGATATCATGGGCACCACGAATCGTAAAATCAAAATCGGTAAGGTTATAGGCTTTGTGGTCGTTGCCGTTGTCAAAGTCTGCGCATTGGAAGCTATTAACTGTGGAAAGACGATAGAAGATGCAGTTGACGTGATCAATAACTTCCTGGGGGCACGTTAACGATTGAATCGATTTGTTTGGTGTTCGCTTCAACTTTGGTAGGAAACCTCGGTTTGACGTTGTTTCACTGAGCAGTAGAGTAACGCTTTATAAAGTGCATGAAAGCAGGGAGAGACGTATTCACGAGCTCGTGAAGTGCTATCAGATTTAATCGCAAGCTGTGACTACCTCCTACCTTACGTAAAGCTACACAACCATAACAATTCAAACAGTAGACTGCATGTCTCTCTAACGAACGGAGTTGGTGATAGCCCTTGATCAGGAGGCGTAGAATTATGCGGACTTTCTTTGAAAGTTTTACTACAGCTTAGTAATTAGAAGCTGTGTTCCACAAGAAAGAAGAAGAATTATGCGAGCAACAAAGATAGCTTCAAAGAAGCAATTACGTGTCTGTCTGCACGTCGGTGCGATGTGCAGGCGATCAGCGATCAGGCACCACACGGCCGGTATCCAAAACCGCGACATCACACATCATGTGCATAATGCTGTCGCCGACCCGCAGCAACCGGCCGCGCGAGCGGCTCACAGTTCCGCGCCGCCAGTAGCGGCGCGAGCGCCCGCGGCCCAGGCCCTTAGCTCGGTTCCGTTGGCGCGAGGTGCTTGTAGGAGACGCGGCCCGCTCGTTGTGCGACGGCGACGATTTGCGCGCTCCACGCGATGTGCGCCTTTTTTCCTCCGTTGCACACAGCGCGGTGCTTCGTCGTCGCCGCCTTCGTCGCCGTCGTCGAATTAGGTCTCGCGATGGTGCTCCGCACGCTAGTGATGCGATGATGCGTCGCAACTCAAGCACGGCACCCCAGGCGCAGACAGAAGAACCGACCGGCCGGATGGGCGGGATGGGCGTAGTCTCCGCCGCACGTAAAGCTGATCATCAAGCTGGGCGGGTCATCGCTGACGGAGAAGTCAAAGCAATACGGTGCACGCGGCGCTTTTCGCGGCATCAGTTGTAACAAGATATGCCAAGGCTGTTGGATTGATCCCTGGATGTTATGCAGTGTGGGTTAACCATGTGATAGACGTACTGTAACACAACTACAGTATCTCGAGTGTACTATGTCAAACAGCATTACAGTGCGGAAACGGTACTGGTCGCCGACGTAGTGAACGCGAAGTAAAGTCAGGTCAGTTCTTTCCTTCCATATACTACAGGAGCTCCACGCGGGATCACGCATATGCGTGCTGCCTCCACTTCGCATCTCTCGAGTTGCCACGTGGGAGCTCCATGCGGGATCATAGTTCTCCCTTAGAGCTCCACGCAGGATCCTTTTATTGTCAGAAATAAAACTTAAAGGCCGGGTTCTGTCTGCATCGAGCAGTACAGACCCGACCAGACCTTCGTCTCCGACTGTGCTCACAGTCGTAGTGCAGTACGCCCTCCTGCTCCTCGCGTACTGTTACACGTACAGTCAGAGGTTCGCGAGAACCGGCAGCTGCTCCAACTGGTAATGGAGAAGGTTGTGGAAGACACGTGCTCCCTGCATCAACGGGTGTACAGGCTGAAGGAATTGACACAACACATCGCTCAAAATTCCAATGATTGGTGGGGAATAATGAGAACATGGTGAACTGTATGAAGCAGTTGTCTAACAATCTAAACGATCTGCATAAAAATCTCCGGCAACAAAAGCGACGGCTCCTCTACACGGCCAAAGCACGCACTGTGCTTTCCCTTGTTCCAATGTTTAAAAAGGCGATGTGCGATGCCACGTACGCAGACATCGAGCTGTTCTGCGTACTGACGAGGGAAGACTTGGATGCGTTTGGCACCGATGTTTTGAAAGGAGCGGTATCTCTTGGAATTGCTATGAACATCAGCCATCCAAGATACGTTCGCAAGCCTACCAGCGCGCCCTTCTCGCATCAACTGGAACCATCGCCAGGAAGGGCTTAGAGTTTGTCGCGGCTCAGAGCAACTTCAAATGTGTGGAGGCGCTGCATCGCGAATTGCAGGAGGTGGAGCCAGTGACGATGGAGCGTTGACTCGGGACGGCCCGCATGTGCGGCAACGCCAAGCCATCAAAAGCGTTTAGTGAGCGACCTCAACAGCGACTGTTTCCGGAAATCGTCCACTGCTTTGAACATCAGAATAAACAGGGCAAGTTGTTTAACGACGATGAAAAGCATTCAATAACTTTCAATCCTTTTGATAACCGTGATGCTGTAGGGATCACGTACCGACAAGCTCGATTTTGGTTGTCGCCGCTGCGCTTCGTCAATTTTTACGACGCTACAGAAAGCAGAACGCCTGCCGTCAGTACAAAGGTACCAATACGTGGCTCATGCCGATACCGATTCGTTCATTGTATTACGACGTCTCTTTTCAGACAAGGCCGAGAAGGATGGCAATCGTGCATTCCACTTCGTGCAGCGTATCGCGGAGGAACGCGCCACCCATTTTGACGTTGACGAAGCATTTTTGAGGTCGTTTTGTAAGAAATCGCAATCCATTACTCGTGTCGTTCATAAAAGCGTCAAGGAAGAGCCCACCACCACATGAAATCTAGATGCATTTATGGTGCGTGAGGACTTCACGGGAGGTGAAAATTTGGCTCTGCGATGTCGCGGACCGAGACGCATTGTGCAAGCTCTTTCCGATTACATTTACCAAGTAGAAGATTTGCGCAACGGCGCAGTTAAAGATGTCCCCAGCACATGTCTGAAGTTCTATCACGACGCATCTCTCAACCAAGAAGCCATTACGTCTCACGTCTTGTCGTGAGAGACGGGTATGCCGGTTTCGCGTTTACTAAAACTGGTGGAGAACGATGATGGCCTCTTTGTTCACGTTCGTTGGAAGGGACTAGGAAAAGACGAATATTCACTGCAACAGATACACAAGGATGTACCAGTCATGCTCCAAAGGTTACTGCGCAAAAACCCTCCGAAGCAACTTCCCGAGAAAGCCAGAGAAGCAAATCGGCCTCTCAAGGAAGGGAGTGTAGTGGGCGTTACACAGCCTGTAGCGCACGTACTCTCAGCGTAACCTAAGATGAGTATTCTGGAAACCATGAGTATTCTGGAAACCATGCGTGTTTCGGGAGATTCTGGATCGAAGTCTCTACCATCATCTACGTTCTCTTGTTTGAGAAAGATGAGGGTGATTGTAGAGGGTTACATAATTTTGCCAGAGTTAGTGCAGATCACATGGCGAACAGCAAGATCGAAAGCCACACGACGCATTCGCCCATGCAGTCGGAGATGTGGAAGCAGCAGCAGCGGATGATGTAAAAGCAGCACTTGCGGCGGTGTTGGTCTGGAAACGCGTGCGTCACGTGCTGCACTGGCTGTCCGAAGGGTGGCGCGAACGTCGCGCCTGACACGATGGGTGTGTTGAAGCTCAACTTCACAAACGGCGCATCATGCAACACAGCAATCAAATGTCAGAGTCCATGCCCAACAGCTGGAAGTACTTGTTGGCGGACACGCCGTCAACAGCGCTGCTAATACCACGCACCCACTCCTCCAACTGCGCGCGCGCGCCACGCAGCTCCGCGTTCATCTCATCACGTTCGCGCAGCGCGCGTTGCAGCCGTGGTTTCAACGACGCCAGCTCCTGTTTCAACGCGCTCTCCGCGCGCGTGCAACGCGCCACGTCGTTCTCCGCCTTCTGTTTGCCCATTCTCAACGCCAGCGTCTTGCCGCGCAGCGCGCGCAGCGTGTTGTCCATCGTGCCGCGCTCCTCGCGCAGCTCATCCACGCGCGTTTGCAGCGTGGCATGCTGCAGGCTGAGCTTCATCTTGTCGCTGCGCAGCGCGTTGGTGTGCTGCTGCAGCGTGTGCTTCTCCTGCTGCAGATGCGCAATGCGCTCGAGCAGCGTTTGCTTGTGCGCGCGCTCGCGACGCAGCTCGGAGTGCTTTGCGGCGTGCGCGTCGCGCTGCACGGACAGCTCGGCTTGTAGCGCGTCGTGGTGCGCGCGAAGCTCGGTGACGAGCTCGCAGAGCTTGACATGCTCGTCGTGCACATGCGAGAGCGTGGCGCTTTGCTGGTTGTGCTGCTGACGCAGGGTGTGCAGATGCTCACGCAGCGACGCGCTGCGCGATTGGGCGGCGACGTGCGGCGTGCATGGCGCGTGGAGAGGTGCGTGGCGTGCGGTGATGTCGGCGGCGTGTGGACCGCAGACGGGCTGTTCGCGGCTGTCGGCGGCGTGTGGACCGAGCACAGGCTGCTCGTGGCTGTCGGCGGCGCGTGGACCGAAGGCGCGCTGTTCGTAGCTGGCGGCGGTGTGCGGCGCGAACGGATCGAAGGTGGAGTGCTCGGCGCTGGCAAGAGAGCGGTGCGTGTGTGGACCGAACACGCGCTGTTCGCGGCTGTCGGCGGCGCGTGGACCGAAGACAGGCTGCTCGTGGCTGTCGGCGGCGCGTGGACCGAAGACGTGCTGTTCGTAGCTGGCGGCGGTGTGCGGCGCGAACGGATCAAAGGTGGAGTGCTCGGCGCTGGCATGAGAGCGGTGCGTGAGCAGCAACAGCAGCGCGCCGAGAAGCGGCGGCAACGTGGATGACATCGTGTTCATCGTTTTTGGCACGACGCGCGGGGGTGGATTTCGGGGTAGCTTTTGCTCGACCTGCGTTCGGGCGTGGCGGCGTTGAGTCGGCGATGGGCTTCAGAGGGGGGCGCGTGCGAGAGCGCTTTTTATAGGGGCAGTGGCGGAGGGATGGTTGCGTGCGCGTTTGGGCGTTTGGGCGGCACCGTTTTGATGACGGCTCAAACTCATGGTGATTGTGCAAGGGGGGGGGGGGGTGGCGGGGGTTTAGGGAAGTTTAGGGCTTTGGCGAGGAGCAATTGCTCGACGACGGGCGTCATTGATCGCTGCATGTTTGAGACACGCGGCGAAGCGGCGTCGCGTTGCCGACATCAGCCGCTTTTGCCGACATCAGCAACGCGGCGCGCGTCGCGCGTTGGGTACGAAAACTTTTCATGTTTTTGGTTTCGTTTTCTTTTTCGAAATGTGCAAAAAACGTAACACAACGTTCTCCACGAAGGTATTTTGCAGTAACCGTTTACCCAAAAAGGCGCGCGAATGTGTTCATTTGGGAAACAAAAGCAGATGCGCCACACTGTATATGGCAGCGCCGCGTTCTCGCGCGCTCCGAAAGTGTCGATCCCGCGCTTGTTGTGCGTCTGGTGTCTGTCGCCGTTGAACAGCCACGGCGCGAGGCCGCTTCGCGCAATAGAAAACGCGCTCCAGTGGACCGACCTCCCACACCCCAACGCTTGGTCCGTCACACAACACAAACCGAAGGTAAAAAAAGAAAAAGTGTTGCGTTTTGTACACTGCACGCGAGCAAACAGCTGCCCGGCGCCCCTCGGAGAGAGGAAGCTGTGCACAAGCAAAAGCGAGAAAAAAAAAGCGCGCGCTACGCTCGCTGAACGCGTGCCATGCGGCGCGCACGCACAACGCACACGCACACACGTGTTTTTTTTTGTGTTTCGCGCAACAAGCGCAGCTTTGCTCTCCCGCACGCACACACGCACACAAGTGCGCTGCGCTTGGTTATGCTACACGCGCGTTTGCAGCGCCGTCGGCGCGGCAGCAAGCAAAGCGCTGTGCGCCGCGCGTTCGCGTTCTTCCACACACACACACACGCACACACGCCCCACACACACACACACACGCTCGGGCGCGCGCGACGCGCACCCGCCGTCGCACAGCACAGCACAGCCCCCCATGCACGACAGAAACAGTTGTGCGCAGACAAAAAACAGCAGCGCGTTTATATACAGTAAGCATCGCCAAGCGAGCGGCGTCCAGCCACGCATGCCACCGTGTGTGCGCGCGCGCGCGCACCAGAGATCAAACCGCCGCGCAGCCTGTCAGTTTGTGTGTGTGGCTGCGCAGCCACTGCGGTGCCGCCTTGCCCCACATGCGCTGTATGCGCCTGAGCAGACACACCCCCCACCCCGCAACGCGCTCTTTGTCGCCGTCGCGTTGCTTTGCGCCACGCTTCGCAGCTTCACACCTCATGCCCGCCCGCGCCACACACCCCATTCACAAATCCCCCTCCCCCCTACCCCTCCCGCGCGCCTGCGCGCGCGCGCCCAGAAGCTGCTCGCTCACAACCGAAACAAAGCAACAAACAAAACAGCCAAAAGGCTTTTGGTGCGTCATGCCCGACGCGCGAGTCGCCATAAGCGCGCTGCTCAACCACGCGCGCGCGCCGCCGCCCGCCGTGGTGATGGTTGCCGCCGTTGCCCCCGCGTCGTCGCCGTCCTCACCGTCCTCGTCGCGCGCCCTGTCTGCGCCGCCGCCGTTCACGTCGCGTCCGCCCTCGTCGTCGTCGTCGCCGTCGTCGCCGCGCACAGCGCGCGGTAACGCGCGCGCGTCGCGTCGTCACCGTTGCGTGTTTGGCGGATGCGGACGTCAGTTCAGTCGTCTGTCCAATCTCAAGGCACACTGGCGCACACACTCCGGCGAACGCCCGTATGTGTGTGCGCGCTGTATGCGACGCTTCAAGTGGCGCTCCAGTCTGAAGAGCCACCAACTCGCCTGCGTCTACGCGCCACACCCGCGAGTCGCTCCACCACCGCCGCCACCACCACCACCAGCACCACCGCCGCTGCCACCTCCTCCGTCTGCGCCGTCCGCGCCGTCTGCGCCCGCGCCCGGCGCGCGGCGTTGAAGCTGCTCGTGACGCGCCGCCGCCGCTGCGCGCTGTCGATGCTTGCGAGTGCTCAGATGCACCTGCATGTTCTGTTTGGTGCCGAACCACGAGTTGCACACCGTGCACGCGAACGGGCGCACCATTTTGTGCACCAGCTGATCGTGCCGTCTCAGATGTTCGCGTTTGTTGAACGACTTTCCACACCAACAGTGGTGAGTGCGCTCGCGTTTGTGGCCCGTCTTGCGCCCGCGTTGTTGCGAGCTGTGCGAGCTTTTGCGCGCTTGCAGCGCAGAGGAGCTTGTCTCGCTGCTGCACGACACGCTGCTGGTTTGCGTGTTCACCTCGTGCGCGTGAACCAGAAACGACACGCTCATCTTCGACACCGCCATTGCGTTTTGTCTTCGTGCAGTGCGCCACGCTTCACACACCCCGTATTGTGTGTCCGTCTGCACCTCCGTCGCGCGCGCTCGCGCGCCTTTTGTACCGCGCCGCGTCCATGGGGGAAGCACAACCTCCGGCGCCGTGCTTCGCTACGGCGTGAGAGCTCACAGTGCCATTCGCCTACCTTCCCCCTTTTTCCCAACCGCCCGCTACCTACGTCACCGTTCCCCTTTTCGCGCGCCGTTTGCTCCTTTTTGGGGTACGGACTGTAACTTCATACGCCTGTACATGGCTGGCGCGCGCGTCAAGCCGGCCACCCACCCTTTTCCGCGCTTTTTCCTTGTGTAAAACTTCAGCAGCAGCCAAAAAAAGAGAAAAGCAGCGCCCCGTTGCTTTGTGTTGTGCGCGCTCATTTCACAGACGCTGCTGTTCCGTCTTCACCACCACGCCGCGTCGCAGCGCGCCCGCCTGACGGCACGCGTGAAAGCGGTATGCGCGCAGCAGCGCATGTTCCTCCAACAGACCGCTCGGCTCTGCATACTCGCAGATGAAGCGCACACTCATCGCACTCACGTCCAGCGCCGCCGCGGCGCGCCGCATCGTGTGCGCCGACTCGCCCTCGCACGCGCACGGCGGCGAGTGTAATGGCACGCCCACGCCCCAAAAGTAGATGGCCTGGAAGATGTATTCCTGGTGCTCCGCTGCGAACGGCAGCTGCGACAGAGATATCAGCCCGCTCGCCGTCAGGTCGCCCACGCCCAGCGCGCGAGGCGCACAGTCGTCGGAGGAGTGCTGCGCGGTGGCGGTGGCGGCGGCGGCGGCGGTGCGCCGCGGGGGGTTGTTGTTGCTGATGTCTGCGACGCCGAACGCCTGGTGCGGCTTTTCGCGCACCACGTCGCGAAGTGTGCTCAGACACAGACACTTGGTCACGTTGGCGTGCTCCAAGCTGCTGTGCAGCGTGCACGCGGCGGGTGGGATGTTGTTCACAAACGAACACAACAGCTCGTCGCACCAATCGGCCAGTTGCTCCAACTCCAATTTATCGGCCGCCGCCATCAGACTCACCAACGCGTCGGTGTGCGCCACAATGTCGTCGCGTTTCCACGCGTCAAACTTGTCGGCGCGCCGCAGAAACGACACCGCCGCCTGCACCACCGTCGAGTCGCCCGTGTACATGAAGCGCAGCAACTCGAGCGTCTGCGCGGCGGACAGCGGCACCGACATGCTGTCCGAGTCGATGTTGCGAAAGAACGCGCTGCGAATTTGAACGAGCGGCTTGCACGCGGGGATGGACTCGCCGTCCAGCGTGCTCAGCGTGAGGTCGTTGAGAGAGGGCGTGGACAGCAACGCCTCGCTTATCTGGTGCGCCACCGAGCCGGGCGACGGCACGTACAGCTTGCGGCGCTTGGACGGCGGCCGCGTCGAGGGCGACTCGAGCGCGGCCTTTCTTGCCTGCTGCGTCATGGAGCGACGTGGGAGCTTGCGCGCGCGCGCCGGGTCGGTGTGCGCGGACGGCGAGGCGTGCGCGACGAGGTGTGGGCGACGAGGTGTGGGCGACGAGGCGCGGGGCGGCGGCTTTTGATTGAACGCTGCAGCGAGCACAGTGTGCAGCGTGCGCAGTCACTGCGCAGCAGCGCGCACTGCACACTTTATGGCAGCGCGCCGCCGCCACGCGAGACACACTTGCCCGAGAGGCGCGACCACTGCGCGCCGCGCACGTGTCCAGCGCCCATTTTTGGCTGCGTCACGCGCCCACGTCACCACCGCATGTCACTCTTCCCCCCTCGAACTCACCCGCCCCCCCCCCGTCGCCGACGGCGTCGCCGTTTCGCGTCCGTCCGTGCGCGCGCGCTCGCGTCATCGGTGTGTGTGCGAGCAGCTGTGCGCTCCCCCTCGCCTCCCGTTCCGCTCGCGCCTCGCGCTTGCGGCGCAAGTTGGGCGATGGGCTGCAGCTTCGCGTTGCAAGGGCGCGCGTGCGCGCTTCCGACGCGCGAGGGCGCGCGCTTCTGCGGCGCGCACGAGCCGGGACGCGAGCCGTGCCCGGCGTGCGGCACGCCGCTGCGACGCGACGCGTTACATCGCCATCTACGTCGCTGTCCCGCCGCGCGGCGGCGCCAGCTTCTGGAGCAGCAGCGCTGGCATCAGCACGCCGTGAATCTGCCCTCACCACAATTGGCACCGTTGCCGCCGGCGCCGACGCCGTGCGGCACGCCGCCGGACGAGCGCGCGCTGGCGGCGGCGGGATTGCTGACGACGGCCGCGACGGCGCGCGAGATGGTGACGGAGACGGCGGCCCTGCGCGCGCTGTGGGCGGATGAGCATGACAGCTCGCTCAAGATGGACGCGCGCCACTTTGAGCAAATCGCCGCGCTGGTATCTCTCGCGCTCGCCGCGCGCGCACAACAGCAGCAGCAGCAACAGCAGCCGCAGCAGCAGCACTCGCCGCTGCGCGCGCCGCTCATTCTGGAGGTGGGCGCCGGTCGCGCGTACACCGCGTTGTTCGCGGCGCACGTGTTGCGACTGCGCGGCTGCGCGCCGCACGTGACGGTGTTGGATCGGCGCGCGCCGCGCTGGAAGGCGGACCGTACTCTACGCGCGTGGCTTGGTGCCGGTTTGCTGCGCTCGTTCTCGCGCGTGCACGCCGATTTGCGCGACGTGCAAATGGCGCATTTACCGGGCGCGGCGCGCGCGTCGGAGGTGCTGCTGTTGGGCAAGCACGTGTGCGGCGATGGCAGCGACCTGGCGTTGCGCGCGGCCACCGAGTTGGCGCGCACGCTGCGCGACCGCGCGGTGACGTTGGTGCTGGCGTGTTGCTGCCGCGCGCTGTGTAGCTGCGACACGCACATGGCGCGCTGGTGGCGGCGCCACGCGTCGCTGCAGCTGTTTGTGGACGCGTGCCGCGGCGGCGCGCTCGGGCTGGACGCGGCGCGCAGCGGCGCGGCGCAGCAGCGCGCGGGCGCGGCGGCGCGGCTGGCGGTGGACAACGCGCGCGCGCGCTGGCTCAACGACGCCGGCTGGCGCGCGCGCGTGTGGCGCTACACCGCGCACAGCCCCGAGTGTCTGTGCATCGTCGCCACCTGGCGCGGCGGCTGCGAAGGTACCGACGGTAGCGAACGCTAACTTCCTCATGTAGAAGCAAACACAAAACACACAAACTTTATAACAAAAACAAAACGTCTCTCGCTCGCTCACGCATCGCTCTCCTCCTCGCTCTCGCTCTCGCCCTCCTCCTCCTCCTCCTCGCTGTCCTCCTCCTCCTCCGCGTTCTGC
Organism: Gracilaria caudata; assembly: GCA_030374735.1. NCBI lineage: Eukaryota > Rhodophyta > Florideophyceae > Gracilariales > Gracilariaceae > Gracilaria > Gracilaria caudata. Next base: position 11,863 of record JASCIV010000729.1, read on the forward strand.
AGCCACTCCACAATCACGCGCACGCTCTCCTTCACGTCCGCGCGCACGCGCTCCTTTTTGAACCAGCCCACGATCACCTCCTCCTCCACCAGCCCCTCGTCGTAGCTCAGCTTGAGGATGTGCGGGAACATGGGCATCACGCGCTCGTCGTGCACCGCCGCCCACTCAAAGTAGTCCAGAAACGCGTCCTGCGCCTCCACCGGCATCGGCTTGCCAATCTCCTTGAGCACGTCCATGGCGCGCTCCGACACGCTATGCAGCATGGCCGACAGCGCCTCGTCCACCACCGCCGCCTTCACAATGCCCTGGATGGTGCCGTCCACGCCGAACAGCTTCTCCGCCTTGGTGACCACCTTGCTGGCGCGCTTGCCGTCGTCGATGTACGCGCGCAGCTTGCGCACCTTGTTCCACTCGTCCTCCACGGGCGACCTGTCCAGGATGGCCGCCGCCGCGCCCAGCTCCCTCTGCCTTGCCTCCTGCGCCTCCTTGGACGTGTCCACGCTCCACTGCACGTCGTCGTCCGCGCCGTCGTCGCCGCCCGCCGAGAACTCAAAGTCGGCCGCGGAGAACTGCATCTCGCCCGGCGCGGGCGCGGGCGCGCCGCCGGCGTCGACGCCGTCGGCCGCGGCGGCGGCGGCGTGCGCGCCCTTCCTGGAGCCCTTCTTGGAGCCCTTCTTCCTGCCACGCTCGTCGTCGCGGTGCGGCGCGTCACCCGCCGCCTTGCGCGCCTTGGCGGCGCGTCGCGCCGCCTTGTCCTTCTTGCCGTCCACCTTCTTCTTCCTTCCATCCGGCGGGTTGTTCACAATGTACGTGCACAACTTGTGCGTCATGTCGCACGCGCGCTCCGCGCCGCACGCGTTGCACAGCTGCGTGATGTCGCCGTTCCTCTTCACCTTGAGGTCGGTCTCCGGCAGCGTGCAACTCTGACACAACACAAACATCTTGATGAACTTTTGCAGCGTGTCGGCCAGCACGGACTGACTGAACGAGCCGTTCACAATGTACACGCCGTCCGCGTCGTTGATCTTGGTCTGCGCGCACAGCTCGCAGCCGAAGAACTTGCACACGTAGCCGGGCGGGCGGTGCAGCGCGCGCGCCACCTCCACGCAGTTGACGATGCGCGTCTTGATGCCGTTGCCGCGGCCCTCCACCTTGCCGATGACGGGCGGCATCTTGTAGCGGTTGAACTGGTCATCGCCGCCGGCAATGTTGACGCTATCCATGGTGTGAAAACGGGGCTCGAGAAGCGAGAGATGTGTGCGCGGGAAAGCGGGGCGAGAGGATGAGGTTATCCAGCGTGGAGGGGAGGCCGAGTGGGTAGACGTTTAGACGCGCCAGATGGGGTGGTTGTATGAAGCAACATACACAAGAACGCTGTGAAACAAACGCACGCGACGCGCAACACAACGAAGGAACGAACGGGGGGTGTGGGGAGCAAACACACAAACGCTGGGCAAACAC
>JASCIV010000730.1:0-12426 GCA_030374735.1 Gracilaria caudata
GTACTCTCTACGGAAGCATACATTTTCATTTACTTTTCTGCGTCCCCCTATCAAAGGCTGTCATCGCCGGCGTCATACCAAAAATGACGTTTTCAATTATCTTAAGTTATAAAGACAAGATGTTTTTGTTCTTAGTTATGTTCATTCTTGCTATATAAAACGCCTCGTACAAGGCGTGTTTACAGTATTTTCGAAAATTTTGAGGCTCTCCTTTTTATCTACTTTTTTGCAGTTGACCATTGCTATTATTTTTTTGTAGTTAACTATTGCTAGTTTATTGCACAACGAGCTGCTTATTGGAAATCTTATTGCAGATAAAAGTCATCTTTATTCCAATATTTATTGCAAAGGGAAGGCTAATGGCAACCAAATATTGCTTACTGCAGTTTAGTATGCAATACATTGCAATTATATTGCTTGCAGCCTTGACCATCACCACAAGCTACGGTTTCTCCCTATAGACACTCCACTCGGACTCGCTGATGTGTAATTTGCGCACGTGAGTTCAGAGCGGGTGAGCACTCCCAAGTACTGGCCGCGTTCCACGTTTCCACGCAGGAGCACAGTCGCAGTAGCAATCGCCGTCGTTTTCTCGTTTGTCTGTCGTTGTCTGTCTTCTACGAAGATAACTTCTACCAAGCCCGCGTTGCCATCATAACAGAGCATTTCTTCCGAATTTCGGTGACACAGGGCGTCACTGGTACTGATCACAATCCTCAATATATTCTGATGGTATCACAATCCGTAATCGCGTGAATGTGCTGTGGGCTGTCTTTGACATGACGCCCTTTGAGCGGGAGTCTAAGCGGTGATGATGTGCAGTCAATGAAGACGATGCGGCGAGTAAAGTAAGTGGCGTGCACAAGTGTGGACAGCTCTACGAAGATGGAGCATCCGTTTCAGGCCTCAGCTAAGGCTGGCTTTATCTTATTTTGGGAACTGGAGGTAGCATATCATGGAATAAAATTTTGACAGCAACTGATTGAACGCCATGTCCTTGTGTCCTTCGGGGCAACTATGCTAAATGCTTGCCCCAAATCGCTTCTTCGACTCAGGAGATTGTTTTATTCCTCACTGTTCTTACTATTACTCATAGGGGCCGACACGCATTACTAGCTTATACGTACGAGGTGAAGTTGGCACTCTTGCTGACCCCGGATGATTTGATCATGAATCATTCTCGGGTTGAGAGAATGGTACTAACGAAGAAACATCCCCCTCTGCCTCCACCCATGACCAAGAGGAATCGGCTTCCCAAGAGAAATGATATCTATATTGGCCCATTCCATCTATTTCGCAAAGAATTAAATGGAAATCCCATCCAACCTCCTTTTTTTTTTTTTTTTTTTTTTCTTTGATGGCGCTGTCCAATGCATATTCTTGAAATACAGATCCTCCGCAATCAGGCAAGATGTGGTCCAAAAGAGTAAGTCGGCGTCGACCCTCAGTGTAAAGCAGGAAATCTGCTCATAACGCCAACTCGAAGCGGTCACCATCTCAAAGCTGTTCTACATGTGTTTGGTGTTGTGAAAAAAATACGACGTTTCCAGGACATTACTATCAACAGCACTTTTTTCAATAAAGGCCGTCTTGGCTGGGAAAGTCCTTTGTTCAACTCTTTAGCCGGAGTAACATCCAAATGAGGTTGACGAGGATTACATATGTCAACCTCTTGACTTTCTTCTTTGCATCCAACTTAGATTTGAAATTGTATCTCGTTTTACATGACAGGATACGGATAATAGGTTGAGGTTGGTCTCAGATACAAGAACCATAACCAGGGGTTTTGCGCTAAAATGCTTCGAACCAAAAACCAATCGCATATAGTTATTGGCCTATCTTTTGCGCAGCAATGCAAGCTGTTCAGGAGTTTTTAAAACGTCTGCCACCACAAAACATTAACGAATATGTGAGAGAGTAGAGTGAAGAGATTGTTTTATCTGAAACTACAGATGGAAACAAACTCCTGTCTACTGCTTTGTGTAAACTACAGAATGTCACATTAAAGGCCACATGGGAAAGAGAGGTCGATATTCTAGTTTGCGTCGACCTTCTACTTGCTCAAAGAGTAATGGCCTTCTCAGAAGCCATTGGTTTTTTTTTCCTGAAGTAACACCAAATGGCTACTGGCAACCAACTGCCTTCTTAGCGATTGCTGTCGGGATGTGCAGTCGCAATTTCCCTCAAGATTGCAATTGCTGTTGGCGAGTGAATTCACCTGCAATCGAGTTGGTTCCACCCCAAGAAGGAACAGAAATATAGCTGAAAATCTCAAATATAGTTCTGAACTTTCTTGGGCTGTCCCCAAAAGCTCTTAGGTGCAGCCTGGAAACCCGTCCCAAGGACACCTTAATAAGACGACACAGAAGAAGCAAACGCACGTTTTTCCTCCCTCTTCTTCACACCTTCTGACAAAGCGTGATAAATTAGCACACTCTGTGAAGCAGATCGCCTTTTCTTTTGTAACTCCGTGGTATAGCTGAGGTGTTTAGCTGGAAGTTAAACACTCCTTTCCAACTAGACCAGCAAAAAGTGGAGAACGCGTTACGGCGTTAGAGCGGTTCAGAAGTCGCGGGGCAGCAGGTGTCGATCCGACTTACAACAGATGCACAGGGCAGATACGCACAGCGAGCGTAGATCGAACTCGGTTACGTGCGCATGCACCGTGAAAAATGCGCATCTGCGCCGGAATGATCAGCGGCAGGACAACGTATTGTCGACAATTCGTTTCAAACAGCAGTGCAAGAAATGCGCCCCGCTTCGCAAGGACATCAGCGAGAGCATCCCGCCGTGGGCGCCTGGACGCAAGTCACGAGACACGAGTTCGGTGGCGGAACTCGCGAAGCAACCGGCATACCAGTCGTCCAGTCGAGGAAGAGCACTCTCGGCTTCCAGTGGGTGCAAGGTGGAATCAAAGCTCCGTAACCGAATCAAACTGGAGGCGAAGAAGAGCAATGATCAATCCCAAAAGGGAGTGAAAGAAGAGCTGGAAGTCTGCCAGTTATCTTCCGATGATCACGTGAACAAGCAAAGGGAAAATCTTCATGCATCTGCAGCTTGCGAGAAGAACATTGATAACGCCGCTTCCTATATGCGTATAGGGTCCAGATGTCATGGGCAACTGAAGACAAGGGAAGACTTGCAATCTACGTCGCAAGTTACCTTGAAAGTTGTCAAACGAAGAAAAGAAAACGCAGGAAGATCTCCGTTGTTCTGGCCGCAGTCCTACTCCACTCCCGCCTGTAAGCCTAGCATTTCTGAAGGCCAGAATGATTATACGAATGCAAAGATGCGAAGCGCTAAGTCGAGAAACCAAGCCAATAGGACTGGTGGCGTATCGGATTCTCTACCTCTTAATGCTATTCCAAAAAAGAGGAAAAATCCCCCGTCTCCGACTCTAGAAACATCCCATGCAATCAAACCAGCTTTTTCGACAAAACAAAATGGTTTTCGGGACGGGAAAAGTCTTTCGGAGTTAGAGCGGCCTCTCAAGGAACAGAGACGCTGCCCTAAGAGCATCTCTGTTGGAGGTTCTGCTGCCACTGAACCTACCACACGTCTCATAAAGCCGGCTGAAGAGATCCTATGTCTTGTACACCACTCCGAAGCTAAAGAATTGTCGCTTCGGGAGACTCTCGAAGATATGCGACAAAAATGTGAGCTGCTGGAGCATACCAGTACGGTTGGCGAATATGCGCAGCACTTTTTCGAGGAAAGCATCCGCACGAAAATGATTACGCCAGAAGTTTGGTGCCTGCCTGAACCGTCTCTGTCGTCGTGGAAATCAGCCTGTGTGCTTTTGGCAGGTAATCTACGGGATGAAATGCGGGAAACAAGTGAAACGTGCTGCGTCTTTGGAACGAAAGATAGGAAACAAACCGCGAAAATGCTTCGCTCTATGGAGGTGAAATTCAAAAAAAGTTCAACCGAGCGATTGGAGAAGAGAGGAAGCGATGAATATTTACGAAATATACTTGCTCGATGGAGTCGTCGTCTTAAGATATCAGACAGAGAGCGAAATATTGCCGGGGAGGTACTTGACCATCTTCCTAAGGTTTTCCAGAGTGAGGACCCAATGAAGTCGACAATAGTGGCTGTATCTTTGTACGTTGCGCTGAGTGAGACAAGAAAAAGTTTACCCGTTGTACAAAAGTTGATCCAGAACGTTTCTGGTGTGGCTGCTTCCACTTTTATGAGCAGAACGCGCCAAGTAATGAAAAATGAAGAGTTCAGCCCAATACTCAAAAATATCCATGACTTCAGAGACGCAAAAGAAGACCGTAGTGAAAGTATCCATTTCCATATTCCTAGTGCTTGACGGCGCGGAAGTTTGTTGATAGCTGTTGCGATCAACAAGATTTTTAAAGGTGTAGTGGAAGGCATGCATGGTAAAACGCGAAGTAGTACAACGGTACCACACCAGTAGCAAGTGAGTTTTGAAAAACATCAGGTACTCCTGTAGAGGGTATTTATCTCCACCTGCATGTTCTGTTTTTCTTACCTAGGTCATCTCGAGTTCGTAAAACTGTCTTCAGCCTTTCTGGTTCCCTACTCGACAGTTGTAGACGGCTGTCCCTGGGTGTTTTATTCTTCTGCTCGGGCATGAAATGTACAGAAACACAGAATGTGTGTAAACAGCTGAAGTACCAATGCTGTGTGCTTCGTCTTGCGAAGAAGTACCACATCTAATGTTACCAACTATTGATACAGAGAGATTCGCTGACGCTTGCAGAACTCACGGAAACAACGACGGCGGAAGTATTGGACATTCATGACAAATCTTCGGTACATGAACTGAGTGTCGGGAGGGCGCGTAAAACATGGCCGGACAGGCAGTTACAGAGTAACTCCTGGACCGGACACAAGCGCAGCGAGGGGAGTGTTCCGTTCTCGGGACTGAAGGTACTGCAGATACATCCCGGATCAGTGGTCGCCGGCACTCAACTGCTGGTCGAGTGGAAAGGTTTCTCAGAGGAAGAGACCGATTGGGTTGATTGGGTTGACCTCACTTCACTTGCGAACGATGTTCCTGTACTTGTGGATGAGTATTTGGAGGAACTGTTGAAAGAAGGAACTGCTCGATAGCGCGCTTTCGAGATATCAATCTGATTACGTTTCTCAACTCTTGTTTCAGAACGCATGGGGCGCTGTTGTATATCGTCACTCCAGCACACACTAATCGCGTTGTTGCTATTCGTAATCGTAGAAAGTAGAAAGCATATCACCATAGTTCATATACTCTATATGAACTGAGCCGCGATCCTTTCGTGCGCTTTGTCCGTGTGTGGAATATTACGTGAGCAAATTTGCATTTGCACAATTTTGAGCGCCATTGATTGCAGTTGGAATCCCTGGAATCCCTTCGGCATCCATTTTACGACTATCAGCGCCGGGTTGAAGTCGTGGGCAAAACCAAATAAAAGCTCTTGGCTGGACGCCAAGAGCTACCAACGGAGAGGAAGACCAGACTCCCGCGATGTGCGCTTTTCGTGTTTCGCTCTCTATCATCCAGCACTGTGAGCACTGTTTTCAGTTTCTTTACTGATTACTCTCCCATCTCAACACTCACCAACATCGATAGCGGCCAGCCATTGTGGCGCCGCGGCGTAGTGGAAAGGCCATGCACGAATGGGATGTGAGCATCCTCGCTGACGAACACATAAGTGGTGTCTGCATTCCAAAGCGCGAGCTCGCAAATCGCACTGTGAGGTCCTGTCCACCGTGTGAGGCGGCCAGCGGTAAGGCGGAAATGTTGTGGAAGATTGCGTGAATGTGGAGCTTGGAAAGAGCGCGCACATGCGCTTGCCCGACGCGGGCATGCATGTTGCGAGCAAAAAGGCGCGAGTGGCAGTCAACTGCGCTCGCTCAACAAGGTGCGTACGTGTAGCCAGCAATGCAACTGTTACCTTTACGTACAGCATGTTTCCAATTCTCTTAAAGGCCGTTGATGCTTTTCCGAAGTAGCCATTTTGGTTTTTATGCTCATAACGCTCGTTCAGAAGGGAAGCTAAAGTAACTTCAGCATTTCCTGGTGTCATGTAACTCTCGATGAGACAAACAAAAGCCTGTCGAGTGCTTACCATTCTCTCTGGGTGTAGCAGAACGTCATCGTCATGCTTGTTGACGCTGCCATTTTTACATACATTGTGTCCACAACAGATGAAGGAGGTGAAGCTTAGAAATATACTACCTGTGTTTGTCATTTTGGAAAACGCTCGACCACGCCTAAATTTTCGGTTTGTCATCAACAAGATGAGTTCTAGGGATCGGAAAGCTATGTAAACGGATTTGCGATGCGCACTTTGCCACCTTGCACTAAGTTGCTCACTTTCGTTGATCAAGCCCCCTGACTCTCTGAGCGTAATCCAATACAACGAACGTTTTGTTTGCTTCATCGATTTTACTCGCACAGGTCATGTGCACCGCTGCCGTAACCACTGTTGATATCTGCCCAAATCGATGTAACTCCGATCGCTCGCGCTCCGACGGCGAATGTAGCGAGGCGGGAACTCTCGGCATATGTGAAGTGCACTCATGCTCAAACCCTCAGAAGGGTTTCATCTGCAAACTTCCGCAAAACTCTTTCCTGATTGCCAACGTGCATCTGCTGCTGATCGAGCTAGTTGTGCAATACTCGTGGAGTTCGGATCAACACGATCTAGACTCCCAAACGCAGTTTTTGGACGGAAGTACAGGATACATTTGCGGGCCCGATAATGTGCACCTTTCATATTTCGAAGACAGCATCGCGCACGGCGGCACGGAGACTACAGTTGTGGACATAGCGACGGCAAGGGATGACGGAAAATGGTATGGCACGAAAGCATTTCTGGTCACCAAGGCGATGCAACTCTCAAGGTTTTCTTGCGACATAAGTCTGATAGGTCTGAGGTTGCCGGTACAGCGATGTGGTCAACAATAACGCCTGGACTTCAGACCCTTTGCGCTGAAACTGCTGTTGGTAGCCTCAAGATCGTGAGCGCTGAGAAGCACACCGGTATGACCTTGGTTTTTGTAGGTGCGCCTCAGCAGATTTTACTAGATCCAAGTAAAAGTGAAGACTAGTACTGAGACACACAGATATTTGGCACATCTCAAATGCGCCAAATGGTAGTAGGGCCTATCTACAAGCGATGAGTTTTGAATGTTATCAGAACATGTTCAAGTGCGAGGCTCCACCTTTTGTTTATTTCAATATTCGTGCAAATGTTTACTTGCCTCTGGAGAAGAGTTTCTGTCTGAACGCTGCAAGCAAGTTTAGTTTTTTTGAAACAGTTAGATCCTCAAACGGTCTACAATTAAAAGGTATTAGCAATAAGAAGAATTACTAATGCTTTTTATTTTTGACTAAATAATATGTGCGAACGCTTGCAACCCTTGACATCGCGTTTTCCTCATTTTGGCTTCCCGTCTTCCAAAATGCGACAATTATTCTCTTGCTCCCCCATGTTACCCGGTAATGATCACCCGCCGTATTTTCATGTTATGTCCCAGACTTTTCGGGGGCACCTAACATTTTATGGTTGAGATGAATTTCTACATGTAGTTTTCGTACGTCGAAACGTTGAACCCAATTTGCCCCTTACATGTGCGTCACGTACGCAGGTATACACCCTGCGTTGCATTGTTGTCCTCGAGGTAGTCTGGTGTCGCGAGCGAATCATCTGCTCGTCCACAAAACCTCGGCTGCAATCCCAAACCTTCAGCTCCCGTCCCCATCACCTCGCCCCACAAACCTTCATCCATCATTTCCACCCCCACAGCAACCATGAACCTCCTGGCTTTTAACCTGGATGGACGCAAATCGAAGGCAAAGCGAGGTCTGGCGTCGTCTGTGAAGGCGTTAGTGTCTGTTCTCAATGAAGTCGATGAGTACCCGGCTTTGTATTTCAACCACCTCGTGTTGCGGGAGGCCATCCGCCGCTATGAACATTTATGGATTCCCCTTCTTGCCAATGCCAAGCCCAAGCAACGCCTGCGTCTCGTTCCGCCGCTTGACGTTGAATGGGTTTGGTTCTGCCACATGCTCTGTCCGGCCAAATACGCCACTGACTGTGCCGCCATGTGGCAGGCCGTGCGCCCTAACGAGCCTGATTTCATTTTAGACCATGTGCTTCTGGGGCCGAAGAAGAGACTGGCCGGAAAATTGGAGGCTGAACAATTGTGGCGACAGATGTTTCCACACGAGCCTTTCGACAACACGGATGCAATCAAGGACGCACCCATGCAAGTGCCCATGAAGCGTGGCTCCGCCTCAGAAGCGTCCCGCATCTCGTACAATATCGTGGCCGCAGCGGAAAGGCAGATGGTGTTCCAGTATCAGGTCGGCATCATGCCGCAATATGAAGAGAACAGCTTTCTGCGGTCCGCTGTCCGCCGATACAAAAAGTTTCTCAAACTGCAACAGATGCAACCGGATAAGATTTGGGTTCCAACATATGATATCGACGTGTGCTGGCACGCTCATATGATGCACCCACGTTGGTATCATAGCAACACCGTGAAATTGAAGGGATCAGTACTGAAACATGATGACACGCTCAACGATAGAGCAACGGGATCCGAGCTCAACCAGAGGTGGAATGCGACCGCGAGTACATGGAAACAGCTTTTCTCTTCTCCAGTGCACTTTGCAGGTGGAATGTGGCGGGGAAACGTTGAAACCTCGGAAAGAGTACAACGACCGGCTCTCGTTGAGAGCATTGTTGCTCTGCAGGCGGATTGTGCTTCACCAGCAAATGCCGAGTACAAAGTGTGGGATGCTGACATGAGCGCATTGGATCTAAGCGCCGGCTTGGACTGGGTTCACATGACAGAGTGGCGTAGGAAGAATGAGCCTGCGGATCGTAGCAGCCCATGCAGTACCCAAAACAAAGTGGAACGCTTCACCTGCCTCGGACAAGAAACAGGAGATGCAGGTATTCTCTTGAGTCGAACGATACATTTTCTGATGTACAAGAATGACGGCTCCAATGCTGAACCAACCCGTTTTGCCTCTGTAGTGGAGGTGTTCGGAGCGAAGCCATCTTCAGAGAAACCAGGATACCCGCTCGCAACAGCGCACCATGTGCTTCCCAACAGTATATGCGGTTGGGAATCGTCCCAAGTCCCGGCTCGCAGATGTGCTGCATCCGCCACAGAAACTGTTTTTGTTTTGAGGGTTGGCGGAGAGGACTTTGGCCTCATTGCAGGAGAATGGTATGGTTTTGAACCTCCTCGGAAAGGGGTTCCTGGAATTCCAGGTAGCAGGGGTGGAAGAGAATGGGGGGTGCCTGGTATTCCAGGAACGAGGGGAGATCCGGGGCATCTGAATCTGCGCTTATGGTTACTTGGTGCGAAAACTCGAAGGAGATGGATCAACTTGAGGCCCGTAGGCCAGAAAAAGCAGCCTCTGTCTTATTCGCTTGAGCTTCCCTCCCTCTCTGTAGCAGGAGGCATCGCAGCAGGTGAAGTGGGCTTCAGTCTCCAAAATGCAACAGTGCGTGTGAGTGATAGGAGCCAGCTGCTGATAGCATATCTGATAAGCACAGCAGCAGCAGCGCTGTTCACAACACTGCAGCCGAGGTTCATTCCTCGTGGCGGTGCGATTGTTGATAGCCATGAAACCATGTATCCCGCTTGGTCAGTGCAGCAGAAAGATTATGCCACGGTTCGGGGAGCCGGTGGGGAAGTACCCACCGAGCAGGGTAACCAAGGCTTGGGAATGATGCTTCTCGCATTGCAGAAAAGCGCGTGGGACTGTCTCGACTTCCCAGGGTCTCCGAAGCGGGAGTTCAGGCTCGTCAGGGCTAAAGCGGATGCAAAAGCGAAGGAAGGCCCAATTGAGCACAGTCCCATGTTCGGTGGTATTGTGGATGAGATCGGCAGTCCTGAGGGGACTGATGGCTGTGGTGGTTGTGGAGGTTGCGGGGGTTGTGGAGGCTGCGGTGGTTGTGGGGGATGCGGCGGCGGCGTCGGTGCAGCTGGGGGCTGTGGCGGCGGCGGCGGCGGCTGCGGCTGTTGATCTTCGACCGATCATCGGTGGTGAGCCAACTCAGTCAATAACAAACACAGAATCAGCTACACGGTGGACCGGTCCGCCGTACAGACGACGCAGTGCGATGGGGATGGTGGCAGTGTGAGCCTGACCAGTTTGAGCGTCAATTTGGAAGGGCAGTTTGTGTGGCTGAGGTATGTGATTGCGCGTGCTGGAGAGAAGCTTATTGAGACCGGATACGGGCAGGTGGTGAACCTTGCGGAGCTGGAGTTGTCGGACGTGCTGAAGCCTGCCCAATTCCTAGTCTCACAGTTGGCGTAGGATAATATCGTTTTGATTAGATCCTGCAGATGAGCAGAAGCTCTGGCACATACTAGCGAGTGAAAACTAAAATGGAAGGATCATCCTCATGATCAATAGTGACGATCTTTAGCAGGGGAGTAAATCCAGACGGTAACGCTACTGTTTGCGACTTATGAACACGTTCGTACATTATAAAGTATTGGGGCTTCTTCCCATCTCTGGCAGATTAGCCTGAGCCACATGATCTAAAGTAAATTGTTCTTCACCACATCCTGTAAACGCAACGATATGCCTCTTTCCTCTAGCTCATCCACGATATCATCATGATGATGGGCCCATACTGATGCAGGCCTCTGCGGTCCTTCCTCGACCAAACCAACAAGTGTGGCGATCAACTAACAAACGAAACCTGGGCGTGGACTCGATCTCATTGCTCTCGCACCAGCCAATCACTGGGGAGTAACTGTAAGGCGCAGCATGCTTTCCACACTTCTCATTTTCATCCAATGAAGGTAAGAAGCTTTACCTTCATTAAAAGGAGTGTTCCTCAAGTGGCATGGGCCGATTCAGTCCCGACTGCGAGGTCTCTGCTCTGCGGAACCTCAGTCGCAGAGCTCGGTAGTGTATCAAAGGGCGCCGGCAAGCGGTAGCGCGCCAGCAGAATGTCTTCTTTGTCCGCAATCAGCGCAAAAAGAGTGCCATCGCGCATAATCGCGAACTGCGGAGAAATAGAGCCATGCGACGAGTTGAGCGCCGCGGCATATGGTACCCAGCACATCGAATTCGCACCGTTTTCCGCCAGATGCGCCGCCACAAAGTAAAAGCGGCCGCGCGACTTGACGGCGCACACTAACACGTCGCGCGCGATGCGCATAAACGAGTCGCACCAGTCGGCGTCACCGTGCTCTCCAAGGCGCCTCTTGAATGCCCAGGGAGGCAGCGTAGGCACCACGATCTGTACGCCGAAACGTGCACGGCGTCGCAGCAGCGCTCGGTGCTTGTCACCCAATGCAATGCTTTCCACGACGCTGTCCGTAGGCGTCTTCAACGATTTCTCAATCTGCCGAGTGCGAGCCTCCCACACCGTGCGGTACTTGTCGCCTTGCGTGAAAAAAGCGCTCGTCGTTGGCGCACAACTGGTTCACACCAATCGGCTGGTGAAAGCCATGCACGCGACAGCTGTCATCGCTCTGCAGCTCAACCACAGACAACTCCTCGCCACAGTAAACCACCACTGACTGCGCCCCGACGCGAGCAATTTGACGTATACCTCTGATCGCACTCACAACACGCGTCCTGACGCCAGCATCGAAGCGCACAAAACTGAGTCGAGGATACTCCACCAGAGCGGGGGTATGATCGTCAAGTACCACCATACAGCGCATCAAAGTGTCCGCCTCAAACTGATTCACAGCGTTCGCATCGGGGTGAGACAGCTTCCCCTGCCGCACATCAGGCTGTGCATCACTTGCGTCATGAACACGTATGCAAAGGGCGACTGCGCATCCTTCGGCTTGTGTAGTGGATAAAGCCACAAGCTGTAGTTCACCGGCAATGTCGACCCGTAGCGATACGTGATGCGGGTCGAGAGCATGGGAGGCGAGATTAACACGCTCAATTGGCGTATAAATGGCGGCACTGAGCACACTCGTCGAGCCCAGCAGCGTATCAATAGGCGGCGGCAAGCGGTAGCGCGCCAGCATTTATGTGCTCGTAATTAGCAAAAACCGTGAAAAGAGTGTGTAGAGTGCCATCCGGCATCAACGCGAACTGTGGAGTTATAGAGCCCTGCAGCGAGTTGAACGCGGTAGCGTATGGCACACACATCGATTCCTCACCGTTTTCCGTCAGAGGAGCCGCCGCAAAGTAAAAGCGGCTGCGCGACTTGAAGGCGCACACCAACACGTCGCGCACAATGAGCATACACGAGTCGGAGCAGTCTGCATTCTGATACTCTCTAAGGTGCTTCCTGAACAGCCGGGGGCGCGGCTTGGGCACTACTATCCGCACGCCATAACGCACGCTGCTCTGCAGGAGCGCTTGGTGCTTCTCACCCAACGCAATGGCCTCCACGATGCCGAGTCTCGGTGTTGTCAACGAGCTCTCAATCTGCCGCGTGCGTGCGTTCCACACCGTGCAGTACGTGT